>JADLZL010002881.1:0-98576 GCA_015844335.1 Chrysopogon serrulatus
TACTTTCTTAATTGTTATTGTCCTGTCTGCAGTATTTGTATGAGCCCCAACTGGGAATTGGATGCTCTGCATAGTGGATCTGACTAAAAGTGGTAATAGGATGCTTCTTGTAGAAAAATGCACCTGAGTCTTTACTTTTATATCCAGGTCGAAAAGGGTGCCAAGGTGGACCTCCCATTTTGGCTTGCTCATGGTCTGCTGTCTAGTCTGCTGTCTCTAGAACAAGCGGTGTCAATAAATCCACCTCCATGCTTCACACAGAGGTAGGTTTCTTCATTGTCCCTTATGGCATTACTGTATACACAGCAATTCTTAGAGCAACAGCAAAGCATGGGAGAGGAAAGAGTATTCTTAGTTTGAGAAACATAAATGTAATTTCATTTCGACAACTTAATAAATGGATGTGGATTTTCTTGCTTCCATTGTAGTTTCCCACTAAATAAGTAATATCTGCAGATCTTACTCATATAACTTAATGAGCGAATTTATTAAAGATGTGAATCCTCTTGGCTATAGATTCAAATGGCTCTCGAGGATTGCTGAATGTGGGAGTTTTGACTATTGATAACTAGTGTGTGAAGCATAGGTTCTGTAGTATGCCCCTAACAAATTTGAATTCTGATATCTCAATTTTATATATACTGCAGAACTCGGAAGGAGGTCCAAGCTGATGCAGCCTGTGTGGATTTGAGGGTTCTTTCCCCATACTTTTATGAGCTAGGATGCAAGATTGTTCCTTTGTAAGTTCCCTCACCACTTTCATCATGCATATCATAGATTTCATGGTTTTCTCAGTTTATTTACATTTCTTTTTGAAGCATTGAATTCTTTATTTTCATTGAGCCAAGCTTCTCGCGGTGGACCGGTTAGAGTGCTGAACTCTAGGAGTCATTGGAACTCTTGTCCCACCTGGGTTTGAAGGCATCATCTTAGAACAAAACCTGGGTGGAGTCTCCCCTGTGGTCCATTGGTTGAATTGGTAGTCCAATGTGCTTTCAGTATCTTTGTTTTCAATTTCTTAATGTTCTTAAGGGCTATGATCATTGGAAAGACAGGGTTCATTTATGAATTGGAAATTTGTGAAAACATATTGAATTGACTAAGTTCAAGTAGCACTGGTCAAGTTTGCTTTTATTCTATGTCAGTTGTTCAGAATAGCTCAATGGCTTAAGTAGCTCTCAAGTGTGCTGCTTCTGTTTTTTCTTTCCTAATCCCAAGTACCCCTGAAATCCCCTTTATTAAGGAAAAGATAAAACTGAGAAGGCATGGAGGGAATTGGACAGAGGATCAGCAAACAAAGCGTCTTTGAGGCTTGGATCAAATTGTTTAGTGAAAGGTGAAGAGCGATAGATTGCCTTTCAGGCAGTGGTGGTACCTGTACCTAGACATAACAAGAATTCAGGAGGCTTTCACCTAACTGAAACTTTGAGGAATTTATCTCTGTGGTGCTGCAAAGTGCAAACCTAGCACACTGGGACAACCTTAATAGATTCAGCTGTCTAATCAAAAAGAAAATCTAACCCCTTATCTTATGAAATGCACCAATCTACTTATCTCTTTGTTGACCAATATGTATCTGCATTGGTGCCACTGTGGCTGACAAGGTTGCCACCATCCTGTGCTTACTGCAACTGTATGTCATGCCATCCTGATGTACAGTCCTGATTGCTTGTTTGCTTTTTAGGTAGGATAATGCGTTCATATTGGACTATGGTATACTTTATGGAAGGTTAACCAACAATTGGTGAGCTAAATTAAGGTACAAGCCAAACATGCCCTAATGCATAATGCTTCTAAGGTTTGAAATATTAATGATTATTTGCTACACTTTTGACTTGTCTAGTCAAAACATTCAGTCTCTATGCCAACTGCCAGGTGATATACATTGATTTAAACAGGTTAAATTAGTCTAAAACTTGGTAGTTTGGTAGTTTAGGCTCACTGTCATCTTGACAGTAATCACGTCTGGTAGCAAGCTTCTTTTCGTGCCCTCCAATGAGTGATAGGTCATCCCTACTGAGGCATTCCTTTCTATAGCTTTTATGTTAATTCTTGTTATGACTAGACAGCATTCTATATTTTATAGAAATATTCGGGTAATGTAATAGAGTATTGCTATGAGTGCTGCATGGGAACAGGTGTGGATGTCACTGTCCAGCTTGGGTAGTGTCTCTGATGCAGTGAATTTTTTGGACATGCCAGATACCACTCGGAATCCCCACACAGGTGCAATAATTGGGGGACGGGTGTCTGGGTAGCATTCAGTTTCTCTATGTCTATCAAACTGTTATATGATGAACATTGATATAAACAGGTTAAGTAGTTTTGTGTTTAGGATCAATCCTCTGGGTGACAATACTAGCATTTTGTTATTTTCCCTATTATTTTGGACTGTTTCACTTATTTCATTTGATTTGGTTTGGTTTGATCAATCTATTCCGTATTCCCCAGAAGAACATGTTTTTGCTTGTATTCTTTACAAAAGCATGGTCCTTTCATCCTGGACAATTAATTCATAATGGAATATCTATTTCTGCATTTCAGTTGCTAGCAATCTGCTGCATATCCCTTCAGAGGTAGTCAGTTCGATTGTATATAATGCAGAATAGTTCACTGCTGACTATCATCATACCACTTACCACCAATCCTTCTGTCCTGTCAGTTCTATTTCTAATGTTGGAAATTAATTCAGTACTGATTCCATGATTGATACCACTGAACCTCCATGGTGCAGAGTTTCGTCATAATCCGAGAAACATGCCTTGATGCCACAAGTTTAACTAGTATCTTGAGGTTACAAATGATTTCTCTCATGTTGCCATATACTGTTTAACCAATTCTGGCAAACCAAAACTTCTAGCTATTTTAGGTGTTCCCTGTTCCCATGACCCGTGTAGCTTTTTTACGCTCGTATGTTAATGATGTTATCATAATCTGGCATTCGTGAACCTTGGTGTCCCTGGTATTTTGCAATCAATTTTTATGGATGTTAAAACTGTTGTGCAATGTTGAAAAGATGGACTCAAACTTAATACTAGTGTGAACTTATGAATAGCTAAGTATTTGGTTGTATGATTGTATCACTTGAAATAAATTAGTTTATTCTTTCAATGAGTCATTTCCATTGGAATATCAGTGCCAGTTATGTTCCAAGAAATTTGGTAGTCAGACTCCCATCCCATAACTAAAAAGAGGTCTGATGATTTTATTTTGCTTACTTTCCTGTGATATCACATTTACAGGGTGAGTGACAAGAGCATTGGCCTTTTCTTGCGCTATGCATTCACCAGTAGGTACAAAGAGGTTCTAAGCAAGTCTCACAGTTCTTCCATGATAACGATGCCCAAGTTCATTCCACGTCTTACAAAAGAAGAAAGTCGTGGTATGCAAACATCTCCTCTGTGATAATTATCATCAGGCATGTGTCTACAACAACTAACCTTTTTTATTTGTGCCAGTGTTTGAATCTGCTAGAGAATCGATGGCTGCTTTCAAGAAATGGCGAGCCAGTGGGGTGAGGCTGCAAAAGGCTTCCATTCTTGGCCGAAAGAGGAAGACAAAGCTGCATGATGGACAGCCTACGCCTTGAATCAGTTTTAAGGTCTCCATAGAAAAGAGTGCTTGAGCAATTGAGGTGATGAGCATGGCTTTGATACTTGTGAGGACTGAGGATAGAGAAAAAACAAATGGAAGCTGGTCACTGTTGTGCACGTCTGTAGTATGACAGCAGCTCTATCCTGTCCATGCTTTGTAAGGAAAATGAACATTGTAAAATCACAATATGCTGTTTGGAGCAAGTGTCATGAGTTTCAGCATGGTATCTAGCAGACTTTGCAATTGCAACTTGGAACCACTCACATGTTTGCAGTGGATTAAAGAGAATACCAGATTTGGGATGTGCTGGGTTTTACCTTGTCCCATTGTTTTGGTTGGTTGCAAACTGTAGATAGATAGTGTGAAGTCTTTCTTTTGCCATCATTCAATATAATTTACTGAGCTGGAGCTCTATGAAGGCCTCTTGATTTGGTGGGTCATGCTTTAATGATTGCACACGTTTTCTTTTCGTTTTTAATCAACAGTACATGCAAATAACAGACATCTGGCAGAAAATGACAACCAATCCGTGAGTGAAGAGGAACTACTCTTGAAATTCTGCACTGTGGTCTCGGTAAAATTCTGCAGGAAGTTCATGACTCGTAAAACGGTAAAAGGTCTATATAATTATGTTCTGGTCTCACTGCCACTTTCTGCCCCATTAAACTCTTGTTGCAATTTTTTTTTATTGATGAGATGGAATCACATCCATTAACTCAGGCTGATCGCGATCGACAGCAACTAGGTTTGTTACATCAGCTGGCACTTGGCAGATCATCGTGGGCCATAACACGGCACCCGCAGGCCCATCAGCTCCATCGCCACTAGACCGTTCCGGCGTCTCACGGCCACTGCTGCCAGCGCCTCTGATCTTCTACATCGAGTTCTTTCGCAACATGAAAATACATCTGAGTTCTTCTGAAACATCAGAATGAGAATTTCATGATCAATGTCCAGTAGAAAACAACAGAAAACCATTAACTCTCATTGGATGTGATGTTTACAATGAATCCTGTGGTTCAGATGAAAGAACATTTCTTACATCCTTTTTGTTTACAACAACATTGCTGTAGACATGCAAAAGGAGAAAAAGGACCAGTACTGACAAGCAAGAAGCATGCCCAAATCGACGGTTTCTTTCCCCATTTCACGAACTGCTACAGGTCCGGTTCAGATAATTGCTGTCTGAAAACCAATCGTGCAGCAATGGTGCCACTGTGCCACCATAAATCGCACTGGATGCGGCATTTCTGGTGAATAGTGGATACAACAAGTGACGCTGCTCAGGCCACTGGTACTACTGACAATGTCACACTGGCGCCGCTCTGGACATCGGGAAACGGCATCACTTCAGGCTCTGACGGGCGATGATTTCTCGACGACAAGGGTAAGGAACAAGAATGAGCCAAAGGAGATAACGAGGGCCACGGCCATCAGGATAAGCATGGCTTGTAGCGTGATGCTTGGGCTCAGGAAAAAGATGACTGCGATGGCACCCGACTGCCACACCTTGAACTGTGCAAAGGCAGCCTCCTGCATTGGCCATGATGTCAAATTCAAGTATTTGTTGAGGACAAGTAGTTACGGCAGTGAACCCCCCAAAAAAACTATAATATCCTTGAAATATCAAAAGAATGAACTCATATGCCAGAAGATGAGATGAAAGCCCATATGTGTACGTGAAACACCAAACAAAAAACACTAAAACAAGATTACCTTGACATCTTCGAACATCAGCCCAAGTAATGCACTTAACTGTGTATTCAAGACACCATCACCCACACCCCACAAGGCACCTATGAATAGAGGTATCGCTGCACCAAGCAGTCCATCCATTGGACTGTGGGCAAGATAAAGGTGAGTGAGCAATCACAGTAGTTATAGGCACAATTGCTTTTACAGAAATCAAACCTGTAAAAAAGCAGGAGCCAGAACAGGACTATGGCCTGAAGAATAGCTCCAACCGACACTATAAATGCTGCTGAGCGAAATCCAGAGGTCAATCGGCCAGCAACCAATGAACACTGCAATGCCAGCCATGTTCCAAGAATCAGGTACATGTAGTACAGTTTCTCTTTCAGTAGCTTCGAATGGTATGGTTCTATGTTCAGATAACTGGAAAACAAGATCTGCATTGGTTGCTAGTGTGAATAGTGCACTTTGTAGGTTATTGCCTAAAGCAATGGAAGCAACAGGGCAAAATGAGTAAAGAATGTTAGCTTGAAAATGTAGGCCAGATGGAGTATCTGTTAAATACAGTCTAGGTAAAAGATGGTTAGTCATTCAACAAGCAGCCCATTTTCATTTTACTTACAACTACATCTGCTGCACCATAAATTGCCATGGCTCCGCCAACGCCACTGATGCCAAGAACAGGTGTTACAATACTCTTTGTGAATACCGCCCTTCAGAAAAATCCACAGAACTGTCTTAGAAAAATGCTTACTAAGAAGTGAACAACCATGGATGTTGAAATTGACATAGGCTACTTACCATACAAATGCCTGTTGTAAACCTGAATATGCTATAAGAGGAATGGTAAGAAGCATTCTCTGGTCCTTAAGTGGGGCAATGATGTACTTTAACATAGCTCCAAATGAGGAATGTGTTGGGGTTTTAACTCCTTTCTCATCTCTTGTCGATAGTAAACACATTAATACAATGCCCACAATCATACAACCAAGAAACACAGCAAACAGAAGATTTTTCCCTGTGACACTTCCACCATCCTGAAGCGACATAAGAAACAGAGGGTTAAATAAGATGGCATCTCACAAGTAATAATGTAATAACATAACATTATAAAAATTATCAAGTGAAGATCATGCTATTATAGGGTAAGTCATGAACCTTAGTTTAGCACTAGCTATTAAGTGTAATTATCAAGAACATAATGTCAAATGTAAAAAGAATGTACAGTTTTGAAATATTACAATGTGATGCTAACCTTTCCATTTCTCAGCAGAGCAAGCGAGATCAAATTTCCAATCACCTACATAGTTCACATGTTTGTATGAGTTAGAAACTATTGTACTGTAGTCTGCAGAGGAGACATATCCAGAGAGAAATGGACAATTCAGTTTAGGGATGAAGAATTAATACTAGAATATCTCCAAGCATGTTTTGATTAAAAGGAGCTCTTGGAAAACTGTACCTGTGTGCTAGCAAACGTTCCCCAAAACTCCCCATTGAAGCTGCCTAAAGTTGGACCCTCTGGTAAATTATTTTCCCTTGCATGACTAAGGGCAGCTGATGTAAGGTATGTACCCTGCAGTGCAACGTATTGATGCCTGAGATGGAAAGAAACAGGGAATACAACATTTCACAGAAAATCTAAGCAATAGCATTACCTGCCCAACCCAAATAATGGATGCAGTAAAACCAAGGTACAGTGAAGCTGGCACCATTGTATACCTGAAAATTTGTCAATCTAAGTTACCATCACATGAAAGGCATCATGTTGAATGTAATGTAACTTTCTGTAGCATTTCACACAACTGAACACCCACTAGATTAGGAAGCACATCAGCTAGGATCAGAGGCTATCCATGTCCAAACAACTTATGCATATCAAAGAAACAGGAAAATCATTTCCCCGGTAGATTGTCTGGTACATTATCAGGAGAGATTTCCCACTGGGGAGAGGCCCAAAAGATACCATGAACACTAAATTCAAATGCACAGTCTTAAGATCACAGGGACCTGGGTCCCTTCTAAATCACTTTTTGACATAAGGAAAGTTTGCGTCGTAACATAACACCTATATGACCTTGTCCCATTGGCATGGGCTCGACCTTTCAATGGACTGAACTTTGTGCATTCCCCATAAAAATACAGATTATAGCACACTACCAACCAAGAGTTGATCAAGTAGAATCAACACTCATCACTCAACTCAAATGAACATCATCACCTAACAAGTAATTTGATCAGAAAGGTTTCTACCATGCATCCAAGTTCAATCCAACAGGCCACTACAGCACAAGCAAATCCGATAGAGTGAGATCATGGCCGGGAGCACACCAGCCAAAAAGCTCGTCGAGATTCTAGCTGTTGACCAAGGAGGCAAATTGATAATTCTGGGCCTCAAATATTGTTAGGTGGCCAATGTAAACTGATGTCCCAATCACCCGAGGCAGTGTCACACAAATGGTACCCAAGATCGGCTACAGACACATGATCAGAAACTTATGAGGTAGCATCTGTACTCATCTCTAACCCAAAGGAACGCTGCCTGCATTTTATCAAGGGTCCTTTTATCGAACAGGTACCACGCGTCCAGTTCCGAACCCCACACACGCCCCCAAACACTAGCACAGGCTGCACACGATCCGTGTCTGCCAGATAGGATGGCGATACACGACCAAGACGCACGCACCATGTCGGGACGAGGTTGGCGAGGATGAAGAGCAAGTATCCGCTGGTGCCGACGACAAGCGCGCGCTTGGGGCCTATACGCGTGACGACGGGCGACGCGGTCACGGAGAAGAGCGTGAAGGAGGTGTAGAGGATCCCCATAGAGACGGTGCCCAGGTCGCCCTCCTGCACCGCGTGGATCGCTGATGAGAACGAGCAACACACAGGAGGGATCGGAAATCCGCGAGTGGGAACGAAAGAGGGATGGATAACCGGCTCGTACGGTGTTGACGGAGGTCTGGAGGTTCTGGGCGGCGCTGTAGGCGGAGAAGACGAAGAGGAAGGCTGCCGAGAGGACGTGAGCGTCGGCGGCGTGGCTCCGACCGCTAGCCACCGGCGCGGGAGCGGCGATGAGCGGCGAGGCGGCTTCCTCGTCTTCGCGGTGGGAGTCCATGGCTGCAGCCATCGAGGGACGTGGGGCGCGAGAGTCGAGAGCGAAGTGAAGTGAGGGGAGAAGCTTCTAGAAGCTCTTATAGTCGGGGCCTCGAGGAGGAGGTCGGGGTCCCGCGGTGGCCGGCGCGGGAGCGGAGGAGACGAGACGAGGCAGGCGGCCGGGCGTGTCGAGGGGACCCACAGGGCAGTGGCTCGCTGGCTTGTCCGTAGCGGCCGCTTTGCTGATGATTTCCTGCGCGTTTTGTCCGTGTGTTCTTGTATGTTTCCTGCCGTTTTGCTGATGGATTATTCAAGGGCGGCGCACGTGGCCTCAGGATCTCCCAAAACTTTCCAAGTGGATAGTATCCTCGCATTATCCAAACTAAACAACAGATATTTTGGATCATTAGACGGCAACCGATCGGAAACCGTCGC
Organism: Chrysopogon serrulatus; assembly: GCA_015844335.1. Lineage (NCBI taxonomy): Eukaryota > Viridiplantae > Streptophyta > Magnoliopsida > Poales > Poaceae > Chrysopogon > Chrysopogon serrulatus. The sequence continues at coordinate 8,818 of JADLZL010002881.1, forward strand.
AAAAAAAAAAAGAAAATTATTTATGGCTTCTCTTGAACTCAATTTCAATCTAGAATAAGTCAAGCAGCAAAGAAAAAAAATGGAAATTCAGTTTGAATTGCTTGTTTGGCACGGCTCCATACCTAGCACGGTTTTGTATCCGCTTACTCCTTTGTTTGAGCTGGAGCTAGAGCTAGAGTCCGAAGTGGCAAATTGTGGCTCGTCTTTGCATGTAAAAGTGCTTCTCCACACATTTCATTTTGATATAACTCACTCTAATTCTGACGCTGAAGCTCCTAACAGAGCCAGAGTCAAAACCTCACCCAAGAGGCTCTAAGAGTGTGTTTGTACGATGACCACATACTGACACATTTCTTATCAACCTTTGCCTAATGTGTTGTAATCAATCTATTCATTACAAATAAGTCATATGGTTCAACAAAGAAATAGGTCTATGACATGGGGGTTAGAAGTGTAGTAAGATGTAACAATATAAAAAAATTATGGCACGTCTAAATTGTGATGTGGCAATTTTTGGTTACTATAAACCCAATACGCCCTTAGCCACTCTACATGTCACTTTTTGGATTTTGAGTCTCTTTGCAAATGCCTCACCACCTTCCTTAACTTTTACTACTACGAAGAGTACAGGTCCTAGCTTTTGGGTGATTTCATAAAGAAAATCTTGTACTGAAGCTTTAACATTGTAGGCATGTCACATCTGAATTTTGCTATATTTGCAAAGGAAAAAATAAACAATGAGCAAAATGCAATATAGCAAAATTCCTTTTTTTGTTTTCTTTTTGAACTTTATAGCCTAGTACTCGATCCATCAAAGAAAGAATATAGTTCTAACCTAGTATCATGTTTTAGTAATTTAAGTTTGATCAATTATATATAAAAAGTATCAATAATTAAGTTATCAAATATACCATTAGATTGTTTACCAAATGTGAATATTATTCATAAATTGATTTAGATTCATAAATGTGAATATTATTCATGAGAAACTTTTGATGAAATGTGAATCACTTTAACTAGCTATAACTTGTAGTTGCATTCTTTTAGGAATAGAGATAGTAATTTTTTTCTATAGTGATGGTTAATTATTTGATGCCTAGAGAGGTGAGAACTGTAAGGGGGTTGCTTTTTAAGGAAGGGCGAAGAGGCATGCGACTACGCAATGGATAGATTGCGATTGCATCTCTCATGGGCCGAGCGTAGTGTAAGGAACCGTTGTTTGGCTTGTTGCGAACTCTGCAGACACTGCAGAACTAATGTAAAGCAGTGGCCTGCACCCCATGTTGGCATTCTCTTGGAGCCTCGTCTGCCGACACGACGTTGACAGTCGTAGGCCTTTGCTGCCGCCGTTGGACTCATAGTTAATCCAATCCATGCACTTACCAAACTACTCCGTGTTGGCATGCTCCGGAATCTGGATAATATCGTACTCAGACTGATAGCGCCATTTGTCAGGTGGCGCGTCTTATCAAATCACGAAAGCACCCATAATGCTGACGAGATACCTACTCTACTCCAACCGCTTCGGACACGTCAAGAGCACTCAGAATTTCTTTTTTCCGAAAATTAGCACTCACAATTTCACGCGCTATTGCTCGTGTTTGGTTACAATAATGCAGAGTTTGCACAATGCTTTGATGCTCAAAGAGTCAAAGGAGGTAATATTGTCTTAGCTGGTTCCAACTTTGATCGTCTTATAAACAATACTTTGCACAAGCCAACGCACACATAAAAATGAAAATTTCTCATCACCTTCCTATCTTTACTTGAAACATGAGACCTCAAGTCCTCAACTAGAATATGAAATTGACTATACATGCATGTAAACACCAAATATAATTTTATCAAATACGTCTTCTTGCAAAATAACCAAACACCCAAGATATTGCATAATAAACACCAAATAAATTTTATCAAAACCAAATAACCAAACACCCAAGATATTGCATAAGTTTTCGCTAGCTTAATTAGGTTATGTTGCATCTAATGTAGCTAGACTAATGCAAACAACCAACTAGACCCATTGTGGTGTTTGGTGGAACCACCAAAGCCTAGAGAAGAATATAAGGTTGTGTTTGGAAGTCCGAAGAGGAATCTAAGGTTGTGTTTGGATCGAGACAGACAAGATAGTTTTTGCGCTAGTTTTTTTGAATTGAACAATGACACATCTCTTTGTTTGGTTGTAGGGATACGATCATCCCTGTTTTACATTTGGTAAGAAGGATGAAGAGGAAAAGGATGAATGGCAGTGGCAAGGAGGACAAGTTGGACCAGCAATTTATGAGGGACGGGGACTTCTTTGATCTTAGGGAAATATTCCCTGCAGGGATGATTCCATCCTATAGTCGCCCCTTAATTTAACACAAGCGAAGATGAAATACATTGTCTAATATCCCCTGAACCAAATGCCACATAAGATTGTGCTCACAACTAGATTCAAACAACAACTATCCTACATAGCGCAGACTTGTTGTAGTTATATATTAGGTCCTAAATGCCTACGAGACATACCTAAGTATAACTAGGTCACTTATGTGTGAAGTATAGTACATGAGGAAAATGATAATGAATATGGCACCCAAATATAATTTCACGTTATTATAGTCCATCCAAGCATGCATCTAAGCCTTAATGCATCAACTCATCTTAGTCATCCATACATTTATTTATCGAAACTAAATCCTAACAACAACAACCCATACAAACATTAAGCCATTCATTCATCGAAGCCCTAATCCATCAAAGTATGTGCCTCATCCCCAATCCATCATCTTACACATTTATTTATCACTACCAAATCAAAGTCAGTCCATTCATGTATCTATCTATCAAGAGCAGATCCACCAATGTATTCTAGAGTTCAAGACTTGACAAATCAATCCATGCATTCTAGGGTTGGATAAGGGAAAGCCTAACGTGGAAATGATTAGGGGCACACATGCTTGGGTATCTACAGGAGTAAATATCGAAATCCACACCACACCCAGCAAAGAGCATCCGGTGATGCCTATACCATCCTCGGGAAAAGGAAAGAAGAGGAGGTGCCCACGCTTATGTGGAACTAGAGATCACTAACAAGGAAGAATCCAACATGGATAGAGGTCACTGGGGCATAGGCGACGTGCGTGCATTTGTGGTAGATAGCGAAGCACTAGTAAATGAGCTCACAGCTAGGGATTTAGTTGTTTTGAGATGGTTGGCGAGACAGTGGATAAGCATTTTTACATGGATGGACAAAGATATATCAATGTCTTCTGTTGAGCCAACTATGGCTTCATTTGGTTGGGCAGGGATTGGCTAGGATTGCGGGCCGATCCCCGTGGATCACCTCGGCTTAGAGAGAATCTTGGTCCACTAGAAAATAGGTGATCAGTTCAACCTGATCGTGTTTGAAACCTAATCCATCCCGATGAATTCCCACCACCTTGTCCCATAAATGAACCCCTATGTCCAACAGTGTGGAACAAACCCTAGGGATGGAAATGCAAGGGTGTGTTTGGTTGAAGAGATCACTAGGGTAGGATGGGACAATCCCCATTCTAGGGTTGTTTGGTTCTAGGACAATAGGGGACATGGTCATTCCTAGAAATTAAATGGATGGGGCCACCCTCATCCACAATATCTCTGCTTTCTTTATCACAAGCAACTAAGTAGGATGTGTTTGGCTATGCAGGCAAGCAACTCCATGGGCAGTGCGCAAGATCTCACAAGTCACAAGCGGATGGGGAGGGCAAGGAGCTTGTGAGATGGAGGTGTGAGCAAGGACAAACTACGGATGCTTGGTGCGTGGAGGAAGAATGAAGATATATCGATGGAAAAAGTAGAAGAAAAAATAGATTCCATGTATTTTCAAACATGTGGGCCTATAGATGACAAATGGGCCCACACAAGATCTCTCCTAACAGAAGAAATTAATTGCATCAATCTCATATCCATAATTCCTCCAACCAAACAAAAAAACTGAGATTGTTATACTCGCTCAACCAAACAAAGAACAGGAGCATTCCATCCCTAAAAATTGAGTTGGTTCTGTCCCATCCTATCATATCAACAAAAAGAAAACATCCCAAGAGAGATGTCATGAGACAAAAAGGATGGTTGACGCTAAAGATGTTGTCGCGGTGGTTTGACTCAATGTGGCACTCTCCCCTCTAGTGTCCATTCTATCCGCAACGTTCTCACTGGTAATCTATCGATCCCTCGTCTTTTTGCCTCTGTTCTCCCATGTGCAAGGGTTCTTGGATCAACAAACACCTACAAGATTGGTGAGGGAACCTACGGGTGAGCGAGATGAACCGATATCCCTCCCACAATGAGCTCAGTGAATTGAATACATGGGGCCGAATTGGATATGACCTAGAAATAAACGACCCAACTTACTTATTACCACCTACGCTTGAACTACTCCCTCCGCAGGCTCACAGCAGAACGGCATCTGCACCCCACTCAAACTCTACACCGTACCACATACAGGCGCACATAGTGACCTAACTTGTGCAGAATGGTGACCAACGAACAGTGATCGGCAGCAACACAGTGAGGCAGCATAACCTCCTAGCTCTAGGCCTCTACAGTTGGTAAGCTGCAGCTTGCGTTTGCTGCTTGCGCCCTGCTCCTCCAACATTGTGCTTGAGTGCTTCGTGTGAAATTTTGTTCTTTCCAAGCTTTGTTTGTTAGTATGAGTAAATGGCCCAACGTGATAACTAGAAGAATCCATTGTGGAAACATGTTGTGTTTTTAGAGAAAGTTGTTTCAAGAGGCGATGTCATATGGCGAATGCAAGTACACCAAGACTGAGTACAAGGAAAGTTACTTTAGGATAAAAAATCCATTTGCTTCGGATAACTGGAGGTGGAACCATGATTTGCATAACTGTTATAAAATCCATCCTAGCACAGCTAAAAAGTGAAATTGTAATTGCAGAAGCTGCAGATGAGATTGAGAAATCAAAAGCAATAGTCAGTGGCAACTGTGGATGCAGCTAGGGCCAGTTCTGGTTCTGGTTATCGGATGAAGAAGCGACTGCAGAGCTCGCCACTTGAAAAAAAGCTTTCGACATGGATAATTGCAATCCATTGGATGAATTAATTGCACTACTACGGAGGTTAGCAAAAAAAATTAAGTAATTCATAGCTCTAGGCATTTTGTTATGAAATTAATAATTCACAGCTCTAGACATTTTCTTGTATCTTTTTTCATGTTTAAATAATTCATAGCTCTAGACATTTTATTATATCTTTTCATATTTGTACTTTTAGGCATGTCCTTCAACATTGTAAGAAATCCATATTACAAAGAATCCTACAAGATTGCAGCAAACCACAACCTTAGTGGTTATCTTCCTCTTAGTTATAACAAATTGAGAATTACTTTCCTTAAGCAAGAAAGAGTACATGATGTTGGCAGCTTACTTGACCAAACAAAGAGTTTTTGGGCTGACAAGGGTTTACCATATGTTCTCATGGGTGGACAGATGCACAAAGAAGGCCACTCATTAACTTGATTGTTGTTTTGCGAAGTTCACCAATGTTTTTACGAGCTATTAATGCTTCAGGTGAAGAGAAGACAAGAGTATATTGCAGAAAAGCTGTTGGCTGTTTTAGAAGAAGTTAGACCAAAAAATGTGGTCCAAATCATCACAGATAATGCATCAAACTACAAAGGTACGGGTCTTATTGTTCAGCAAAAATATGAGAACATTTTCTGGACTCCTTTGTATTGTTCACACCCTCAATCTTGCATTGAAAAATATATGTGCTGCTAAATTGCCATGAACAGTAGAGGAAGAGATAGTATATGATGAGTTGTGTTAGATGACTTTAAGAGTTGGGAATGCTAATATGATCAAGAACTATGTAATGAACCATGGCATGAGGTTGTCAATGTTCAATGAGTTTAACAAGTTGAATTTACTAACACAATTTGCATCGGTTATTGTTATTTTAAAGAGGTTTTTATGGTTAAGAGAGCACTCCAAAGCATGGTGATTAGTGATGTATGGGAAACCTACAGAGATGATGATTCAAGGAGATCACGACATGTTAGAGAGAAAATTCTTTGTCAGTAATGGCGGAGAATGTGGAGTACATTGTTAATTCCACTTATCCCATTTATGAAATGCTACGTATCACTGGCATTGATAGGCCCTGCCTTCTTCTAATTCATGAGATGTGGGACAGTATGATAGCAGAAGTGAATAAAGTGATCCACCTTCTCTATGTTCAAGACATATTGGTTGATCGCCCGGTCAAAATGCAACACACCTCTCATTTGTCTTGCACATTCACTTAATCCAAGATAATTTTTTATATCATGAACGTTTTCAGTTTTGTATTTTAAATGGTTGTTGCCCATTCTTTGTTTGTGTTGATCATATTTATTTGTAGGTACTAGCATAAGAAATGGCTTAGTGAATGTGAAGGGTGCGACCTTTTAAGTTGTGTAGTTAAATTGTTCGCTTCACCTTATCAGCCATTGGAACAATGTTTTTCACTCACAAATAATCAGCCATTTTAGTTTATCAGCTGACTTATAAGTCATGCGGCTGTGATTATGTGATGGCCACCTTAAGTTGTACACTCAATTTATAGCTTATGTATTGTGGCTATGATTTTTATTAAATCATATGTATTTATTATTAATAATTAAAAGATTCTATCCTTATCCCTGTGTCACTGGTTTTCTTTTTTTTTTTTTTTTGAGAATAGCGTATCCGCATACCCGGGCAACATAGCTTTTTAGAGAATTTCAGTTATGGATGCCATTATTTATGCTCAATAAAACGATATAATTGGTTTTAGTCACTCTCTAGTGTCTACGCACTCTCTGCCGCAATCAAAGAAACTTGAACTGCCCAACGTTGCAGAGTATGCAGATGCACCACCTCACCTCTAAAATTAGCACCGGCACTCACTCCCCTCCGTCCCAATATTTCTAGACCTTTAGCCTTCAATGTAACTTTTTAACTTGTCATGAATCTGGACCTTGTAGAGCGAGATACAATGACTACCGTGTGAACGTGGATAAATTTTTTTAAATGCTAGGACGTCTTTTACAGTGGGACAGAGGGAGTAACTCTCTACTCTTTTCACCTCCTAGAGGGCCGGCCATACCTAAACTTTTGCATCTACCACCTGCGCCTTTCCTCTGTTTTCCTTGTAGCCGTCGTCCCATATGAAGTGCGTGTCCAGGATTCAGAGAGACTCGATTAGACTTCCTATATTATCGCCAAGATTCAGCTACTACACGGCTACAGACACTAGACGACTGACTGAATTCAGATTTCCAGGACGGGAACGGGGAAAGTGAACCCCGATCACCGGCGCTGCTGCCGCAGCCGGCAGTCGCATTGCAGTTGCAGAGGAGAGCAACAGAGAGAAATACGTGCAGCGCACGATCTCGAAAAAAAGAGCAACAGAAAGGAAAGTCGGAGAGGGGGAGGCGGGAGGCACACGCGTGCGTAGTTGCTTACCAGGAGGGTGCGAGGTTGGCGGCGATGAAGAGGAGGTAGCCGGAGGTGCCGACCACGAGCGCGCGCCTGGACCCCATCCACCGCACCACCGCGGAGCCCACCGCCGAGAACGCCGTGAAGGACGTGTAGAGCACGCCCAGCGAGATGGACCCCAGGTTCTCGTCCTGCGAACAGCACGCCCAGCCGCCAAAAGCCACGAATGAGGTGAGGGTGAGGCACGCGTCTCTAGCGGAGCAGGGCCAGCGGCGGGGCTGGCCGGCCGGCCACGAGCACGCCGAGCAGAAGCGAGTGGCGGCTGGTTGGGCGGTGGGTGCACGTACCGTGTTGACGGTGCTCTGGAGGTTCTGCGCCGCGTGGTAGGCGAGGAAGACGAAGAGGAAGGCGGAGCTCAGCAGGTGCACGTCGCGGGGCGCCCCCGTCGCCGAGGCGGGCGCGCGGCGGGCGCCGGCGCTGGGGATCAGGGGCGCGGCCTCCTCGACGTCGCCGGCGGCCGCCGGGAGCTCGGCGTCCGCGCCTGCCATGGAGGCGTTGGGCCGGCGAGCGAGCAGGCGAATTGGGGAGGTTGGTGGCGTGCTCAGTGCTCTCTGCGGTCTGCCCAGCCCAACTGCCCAAGTGGCTGTTCTGCTGGTGTTCTTCGTGCTTGTGATTTGGGGAACGGGACGACGACGACGACGGGAGGATGCCGGCCGCGATTAGAAATTCTCCTTTTTTTTAGTCACGCCCGCTGATACCGACGATAATTTGCGTGAATTAAAATGTTGCAGATTGTTAATTGCAAATATATACATGTACACGTATACTATGACGCGACCTGGGAAATTTTATTACATTGTTAAAGTAAATTTAAATCTCGGCTCCCGTTAAATTGCCGCCTAAGACTGTCTTCGACAGGGAAGGCAAAAGGCAACCCAAACGCAAAATAGCTGGTGCACAGTGTTTTTGGCGTTTCCTAACCAACCTCCAACAAACGACGCACATGGGTGAGGCATTCTGGGTACCAGGCAAGATGTAGCATAAAATTGCATCACCACTCTCCTCGACGAATTGTCTAGCCCATAGTGGTGGGCCCGAGATCCATGTCGGGCGCGGTGAAGCTAGCGGGACTTGTCGTCGTCGAGCAGCCTGCTTGACGCGCTTTCCGGCGTGTCCATGGGCGGGCGAGGCAGGCCGATGGCGAATCCAGCGTCGGTGCAGAAGGCAAGCCGCGGGGCGGTGTTTGCACGGCGGCGGCGAAGCTGTGGCAGAATTCGAGCGGGCTCGCCGCACGCAGCAGTGGGAGGGAGCAAAGACGGCGGCCGGCGCACGGGAGGGTGAGGGCGGTTTGCGATGCCATCAAGAGCCGCCACACAGCCGGTCAGGGCGGCCGCTAAGAATGAAATGCCAGGCGGCGGCGACGGGAGGACCAGACGCGCCCCCGTGGGCAGGCAGGGGCGCCGCCCGGGGTTGTCCGTTGACGAGACGAGGAAAGGGTGCACAACGAGGCGCCCGGGGCGGAGCAGGCGCGGTGGGCCGCCTGCCGCGGCGGCCGTGGTAGCTTGCAAAATGCGACGGGATCCGGCCACTGGAGCGCCCAAGTTGCGACGTGGTTCCGTGTCCTTGGAGACCCCACTCTCAAAGTCAGGCGACCTCGCCGGCTCCCCATGCAATGTGGAGGAAAGGGGAGGTGGAAGAAGAGCAGGGAGGCGGAGGCACGGGAGGTGGAAGAAGAGGCTTTTGGGGTTCGTTGTTGGAGCCAGTAACTTCTAGGTCCATGACCCATCTTCTCGTAGGTTACCCATATCACCCGATGGGTCTCGTGATTTGGCTATTCACGGTTGGAGATAGTCTAGCAGTAACAAAATTTTTTTTTTTGCACTCCTACAGCACCTATGAGGGAAATTGCCATTGCTATTGCTTTTCTCCTCAATTTCACTCATGTTTCTGAGTTTCTCCGTGTCTCGTGTCCTTATATTCCTTTTTTTAAGTGCAAAGATGGTCACCAAAAATTGTACTGGATTTAATTTAGATCAAACTTTTAATTTGCATACCTACTCGCACATTCTAAATTATAAAGCGTTTTAGCCTTTAGGGATACATAGTTTGTGATGTATACTTATATACCTAGATAGTACATAATAAAAAAAAATGTACCTAGAAAATTTTTCTTATAATTTGGAATAGAAAGAGCGGTATGTCTAAACACCCTTAGGGCCTTGTTTGGCTGTACTTAAATACATCTTAATCCATAGGTTTGAGAGGAATTAAGGTGTATTTTAGTTTAAATTTCATCCCAATCTCTCTCAAACCGTATGGATTGGAGTGTATTTAAGTGCAGCCAAACCCTAGAGGTGTACATGAGTTTAAAAATTGAGAAAGAGGCCATCGGGGAATAAGTGAATGACATGTAGGTTCCACAATAATTTTTATTTTCCATTGACTGTCACATGCGGCCCAACAACGATATTGAATGATGAAAAAAAGAGGACACGAATGCCAAGTAAGCATGTCACCATTAGCATTCATTAGGCAATTTTGGATCTCAATGAACCAACTCTTTGAGATTGGTGACCTAGAACTACAAATTAATAGTATGGCACCTACTATGTGACACCACAAAATATATCAGGGCTAAAATTAGCCCATCTTATGAAAATGGATTAAACATGAGCCAATTATGGGCTAATAAGGGCGAATGGATTCTAACCACAAAATTAGCCCTTATTAGCTTTATTTATTAGCCTAGAGTAGCTCATATTTAGGCTTTCTAATTGGTATAAAAAATTGAGTAATTATTATCTTCATGGTACATATTACTCAGAAAAATGTTCATGGCAGTCATGAAGGCTTGCCAAGCCTTGAAAGAAAATACTCACGAATGCTAAGTTGCTAATGATCAATTCATCATAGAACCATAGCTTGTGATCCTCATGGCCATACACAACCATTTTATTCCGTAAAAATGTACATACACTTAACACTTCTATAGAGTAAGAAGTCCCTGTATTTGTGTAGTACAACATTTTTCAAGATTGCCCAAATCAAAGCACCACATCTTATCAACCCAATATCGAGCCTGATTTTTGTTTTCCCTGTCTTGTCACCCGCTATAACTTCGATTGAGCACTGCAACTTTAATCAGTTGTTCAGTGATGGTTAATTCGCTATAATGGGGTGATGAAATGCGATGTCACAACTCACATTTGACAGGAGCTAGGGACATTTCCCTCTCATTCAGCTGTGAACACAATATGGGTGTGGGACTCCATGCTGCTGATTGCACTGACCAAAAAGATGTGAGGATGTACACTTGCCTCAGGACCTGATGGTCAATGGCTTTTCGATGACAATTGTCAGGAACAGGAATGCTCCACATGAGATGAAGAGGGCAATGGTCATCAGGATGAGCATGGCCTGTAGCGTGATGTTTGGGCTCAAGAAGAAGATGATGGCAACGGCAGCACTTTCCCAGACCCTTAACTGTGCAAAGGCAGCCTCCTGCGTTTGCCACATGCGAAACTTAAGTATTCGTTGAAGACACCGCAAATGAAATTTCAAATCATTATGTTCCAAATGTAGAGAGAGAAAATCTTAAGAAGCAAATGAGATCATGGCATCAATTACCTTGGTATCTTCGAACAGCAGTCCTAGAACTGTGTTGAGCACTGTATTCAACATCCCTTCACCAACACCCCACAAGGCGCCTATGAGTAGCGGAGCTGCTGCTGCACCAAGCACTCCAACAGTTGGGCTGCAGCAAGACAACGATGAGTGCACCAAAATAGCAGTGACAAGGACAGCTACACCATAACATTTTAAAGAAATTAAACCTGTAAAAAGAAGCAACCAGAATAGGACTGCAGCCTGGAAAATAGCTCCAATCAATACTATGAATGTAGCCGAATAAAGTCGGATGTCAAGTCCAGTAACCAATGCAAACTGAAATGTCAGTCATGTTCCAACAGTCAGCTAAAAACATGCCGAAAAAATACAACAGGAGAAGCCCCCATTATAAAGATCTATTAAAATAAAGAGAAGCTCAACAACTGTTCAAGAAACACCAGTTTTAGAGTCACTAATGCACTTCAAGTCTTCAACAATTCCTGGCTATAATACTCACATCAGGAGCCTTGGCAAATGAAAACAGAAATATGTAAATCATAAGTATCCGTTGAAGACACCGCACAAAATGAAATTAGTTATTTTTTCAATCATTATGTTCCAAATGTAGAGAGAAAATTTTAAAATTAAGAGTAAAATGAGATCATATCAGAATTACAATTGGTATCTTGCAAACAGAAGTCCTCGAAGCAGTTTGAACACTGTATTCAACATCCCTTCACCAACGTGCGCTCGTTTTTCCCTCTTGGTGCCCTGCGCCACCAGGCCGGGCAGCGCCCTGCCGCCCGCCGGTCGGCACCTTGCAATGCCTCCAGGTGCTCGCTGTAAAGCACCGCCGCAGGCAGTCCCCTGCACCAAGCCCCTACGGATTCCCAACAGACTTGACTGGCCGCCGCAAGACAACGATCCAGACCAAAATAGCCATGTCGATTTGACAAGGATGTTTCAATCATACCTGCGCATCAACCATAACTCCATCAACATCGAAATAAATCCTGCCCAAAAATTCAAGGTACTCAAGCAACCATTAACAGGTTCTTTTTTGCAAACTGATATGGCTGAAAATAGATCCAATAACATCCGAACTGTGTTTCAACAGTAGATTCATCTTATCTCTTTTTTCCCCGTTTTCAAAAATGTCAACTGATGCACATCCATTCCATTTCAAAATCATCAGCCAATGCAGTTCTTGAACTGAAATCGGTACAAACAACTCCCCAGTGTACCTTGATCCAACAATCAGGTTACTTTAAAACTTTCTTTCAGCCTCAAATTTTTTTTTCTTTAAAACTTCTTTCCTGTTGACTCATGAGCCATCCAAACTTTCTAACTATTATTTATGTAGTGCTATTTAGTCTTCAACCCGAAAACTTTGCAAGTGATCTTGACGCCTTCATATGTGGATCCAAAAGCTTCCAGCAATACTTTTGCACTGATATGGGGTTTATGCAGGTCCTCCTCTATACACCGTATTTAAATGGTTGGCAGTTCAAATGCTGAAACACAACAGAAGATTGAATCAACCACTACATTAGGCTGCTTCAATGAATCTTATGCTCCATTAACACAATTCTGAAGAGCAAATCACAGTATACAACTGTTCTGAAACACCATATGCACCATTTAATTAGCATAAAGTTCTTTCATTTTGAAAAACAAATTTGATCTGAAACTTCATTGCCTGGATAACACTAAATACCTTTGCATAATGTCACCAAAATGAGAGCCTTATTAGAAAATGAACATGGAAATATAGAGTAAAAAATCATATGTTAAATGGATGAAGGGATTTTTCAATTCTCTTAATCATTTTATGGCAGGGAATTTGAAAAATATAGTTGCATTTCTGGATTTTAACATTTGGTGGTCAGACAACAAGATCAGTTATTTTTGTGCTCGATTTCTTTCAATTTATAAGGGGGTCTTCATTTGAATTTATATGCCAGGTGAGGATAAGATAACTACAGTAATCAAGGTGGTGTTTTTCACATACAATTGCAGCCGCAGCACCATAGATTGCCATAGCTCCACCAACTCCAGATATGCCAAGGACAGGTTTTACAATACTCTTCGTGAATACAGCCCTTCAGAAGAACCCACAGTATTTTCTTCAAAGAGAAACACAGAAAGAAAGAGAACAACAACCTGTGTTGATAAAAAAAAATTGGTTACTTACCAGACAAATGCATTCTGCAGACCTATATATACCATAAGAGGGATAATAAGAAGAATCCTCTGGTCCTTGAGAGGGGCAATAATATATTTCAACATCGCTTCAAAATGAGGAATGGACTGGATCATTATCTCCTTTCTCATCTTTTTTGGACAGAAAACACATTAATACAATGCCCACTATCATGCAGCCAAGAAATACAACAAATAACAAATTTTCCCCATGAGACTTCCCCATCCTGAAGTCATATTAGAGAATCAAAGGATCAGGAAATATTGACGATGTAAATTTATGTATATCACACAAAGCAGCCAAAGTGGCAATTAATAAAAAAGAAATTCAGGGGTAAAGAACAGCAAGCGTTGGTCCATTTGAATGACTAGCAATCCCTCTGGTTAACAATATTTGTCAAGGAAGAAATATAAACTTCATGTGGTAAGGAGAGCTGTGTAATATTAATATTAAAGAAGAGGAAAGTGTGTGAGAAAACCCTTATAAATAACCCCCCCAACACACACACACACACACACAATTGAGCATTAAATTCACAAATCGGATCATGTTTGGCCTAATTAGATGGAGTAGAATGTCCATCTAATAAGAATAAGGAAGGTCAAATTCCTGATATCACTTAAATCTATGCCATTTTGGCACATGTGTGTGCAGAAGTATTTTGTAACGGAGGGAGTATTTATTAAGAAGCTTTTTTAATCTGAGGTGGCAATCGTTAACATCAGGACAACCTAGAATTTAAATATTGAGAAAGTTAGATGAAAAATGTTAAATCAACTCATTTTCAGCACTGCCACAATCTTTTTTGAACGCTGGACCAAAAGTCCATAATACTCCTGAATCTCAACCTTATTAAAATATGATACTGAACATAAAGAAATTGGCTTCTCGCTGCTTCCCTAGAGTCTTTCCATTAAAAAGGAAAAGAAAGTGGCACTTTGGAATTGTCTAATAGAGACTAACCTTTCCATTTCTCAGTAGAGCAAGTGAGAGCAAATTTCCAAGTACCTACATAATTCAAATGGCAGTACAATAAAAAAAACTGTGGTACTATATAATACATGAGTACAGAAAGAAAAATGCGTTGTAGTTATGTTGTGAAGAACAAATACTTGAATCTCTCCTGGTGTGTTTTCAACTAAGAATAGCTCTTAGAACTGTACCTGCGTGCTAGTATAAATTCCCCAAAACTCTCCAGTAAATTTCCCCAAAGTTGGACCCTCGGGTAAATTATTGTCTCTTGCATGACTGAGGGCAGCTGATGTTAGATATGTACCCTGCAGTGTGAAACATAGGTATATGAGATGGATGGACTAACATGGAGCTATGAAACAAATATATAGTTCATGGAAAAATAGAACAGCTACCTGTCCAACCCAAATGATGGATGCACAAAAACCAAGGTACAATGAAGCAGGCACCATTGTGTACCTGACAATTTTTTGTATTGAAGGCAATGTTACAGGAAAGGCAGTATTCTAAATTATTTCACACGGCCTAAACACCCACTAGATAAGCAAGTACATCCTAGTAAATAAGTTGTGTGCATCAAAGTGTCTGGATGGTTACTGAAGATACTGAAGGAGAAAGAGCATCTGAAAAGAGCCCAGTGCTGTAGCCCGTCCGGTATCGCCTCCGGTATCGCCCAAAGTGACAGTATGCGTGAATGCTGTACGAACACAAAGAGTTACTGGGCCACAGTGGGCTTGACCCGTAGGCTGTAGAGGCAGTTGCGCTGCCTGGGCAAGTCTCCAGCTATGCTGGTGTATAAGAGGGTAAGAGAGAGCCTGGAACAGGGTAAGAATGGCATACCAAACACTCGAACTAATCCTTCCTCCTATCTCGCGAGCTACTCTTGTGTGTTCATCTCTATCTCTACCTATTTTCCCCTTCCTCCCAATTCCTATCTGTTAACACAGAGAAAAATGGAAATCCCAAGTAGATTGTTCAGTAGCATATCACTGAACTATCCTTAAGGCCTGTCACTCACAAACTACAAGACATACTGAACATTTTTGTTAACCTTAAAGACTTAGTAACATCCAAAAGAACCTGCTTTCTGAGTTTGTTCCCAATTTCATCATCGACCAGAGGGGGCTCCATAGCATGCAGAACTGCAGAATGGTGGGAATCTAACACATACACTAACTCTATGTCTAGATCATTTCACTGATCCGAATTACTGAACATGAACAGTGGTCAGATACACGCTGAAGCAGCATTCATTCCTGAACTTCCCAGGCTAGGAAATTTTATCGAACAAGTTCCACGCATCCAAACTAAGTAGGAAGGACGCACCATGACGGGACGAGGTTAGCGAGGATGAATAGCACGTAGCCGCTGGTGCCCACGATGAGCGCGCGCTTGGATCCCAGCAGCGTCACCGCCGGCGACGCGACCACCGAGAAGAGCGTGAAGGAGGTGTAGAGGATCCCCAGAGAGACCGTGCCCAGGTCGCCCTCCTGCACGACGACAGACTGATGAGACGAAGAGGGGAGCAGAAGGGAAAGCAGAGGGTGGTGTGGTGTACCGTGTTGACTGTGCTCTCGAGGTTCTGGGCGCCGCTGTAGGCCGAGAAGACGAAGAGGAAAGCCGCGGAGAGGATGTGCACGTCGGCGGCGTGGCCCCTTCGCCTTCCGCCTGCCGGCTGCGTGGGCGCCGCGAGGAGCGGCGAGGCGGCGACCTCCCCTCGTCGTGGTGGCCATCCATAGCTGCCGCTAGCTACTCTGCCCTCTGGCTCTGAGCTTCGTGACTTTCCATTTGTCCACGCACTTCGAATTGATATTCCCCGCGCACATGGGCCCACGATGAATAGATATAGAAAGCGGTCCTTGTGAAAGTATCCCATGCTCGTAGTCTTAAAGTAACTATAAAATTATTAAAAAGATAACTAATTTTTTTTTATAAAGTCTGTACTTATATTTAAATATACATTAGGTTATATTTTTCATTAGAGCGTCTCCAATAGTATAAAAAATTTACATTAAAAACTCTGTGGAGAAAAATAACTACACCACCAACTCTATTCAGGTCGCTGTTCATTTCAAAGGAGAGTTGGTAGCAGTAACAGCCGCTGGTTCTTCCGTTCGGGGCTTTTCTCTTTTGCCAATGTTTGGATGGATGATCTAACGAGGATTGGAGTGAACATACCCAGCATGTGTGTTTTATGAGAGGGCCTAATGCTTGGAGCACAATTCATGATGAATGAAATTTGAAGTATTTGGATTTTTTGAGATATATTTAGTGCCCAATTGATTTATCGTCTGAAATCCTATATTTAAGCAATATGTCAATGTTATATTGGCAATGTGCAGCCGAATCTGTTTATATCCTGCTAAATGCTTAGTTCCAGTGGCAAATGAACAAAACTGAAAGCAACCAGCGCCCTATGTATGCCCAATTGATTTGTCGTCTGAAATCCTATATTTAAGCAATATGTCAATGTTATATTGGCAATGTGCAGCCGAATCTGTTTATATATCTTGCTAAATGCTTAGTTCGGTGGCAAATGAACAAAAGCGAAAGCAACCGCTCTATGTATGAAGTATGCGTTAAAATTACCGTGCAAAATGTTCATATCATTCAATGGCCCAGAAAATCCCTAGTAAAAGGAGGGATCTAATTAAAAAATGCCATGGCACGTTCGAATATGACTAGTGAAAACTTTTAGGTTTCTTTGGATTGTAGGTTTTGTAAGGGATTTTTATAGGAACACTGTTTGTAAAGAATTTGTTACTATCCTATCATTTGGTTTGCAGGAAACATAAAATAGTGGTTCACAAGAATTTACTCCTTTGCATACTGATTTAAAAGAATTTAGATAGTGTTTGTATTATAGGATATGAAAGGTGGAATAGGAAAAGAGAAATAGACGAATAATTATGATTAAATAAGATGTGAGACGATATTACCTTTCGAAGGGTGGGATATGATATCCCTATTCCTAAATTTTGAAGTCATCTCTTGAAGTTGTTTTAATGTTGTTTTAGATTTCGTCTTCTAAATATTGGAACGAAAACAATTCAGATCTCTTTGGACCATTTGTTTCCGAATCCCAAAACTGGCAAACCAAACCCTCGGCAGGCATCATCAGTAGGGAAAACATATTCCCCTTCTTTCAAATTCAGCGTCAATGACAGCGGGCCACAAGCTCCGCGGACCCATCTCCATTGACCGTAGCGGCTCCGCGAAAATTACCCGGACAGCGACCGCGACAGGGACCCTCCTCACTCGCCCGAACCGAACCCCACGCGCTCCCGCTGTCCCGCACCCGCTCTATCGGCCATGTCGCCCGCCGCCGCCGCCACAGCCTTCCCCGCGGTCTCCGTCGCCGTCCCCAACCCTACCGCTGCATCCCGCGGCCGCGTTCGCCTTCCGCCACGCGGGGCCCCCGCCACCCCACGCCGCGCCGTCGCCTCGATGGCCGTGTCCGCCCCCAGGTCCGGCGCCGCCGCCTCGTTCCTGGAGCGCCGCGAGAGTCGAGCGCGCGCTCCACTTCGTCAAGTACCAGGGCCTGGGCAACGACTTCATCATGGTGCGCCTGTTTCCGTTTCCTTCCCAACTTTCTTCAGCTATCCCGCCCGCGCCGTGAGGTGTCCGTTCATTTGGGGGGTGACCCGCACCCGCCGTTGAGAAGTCGTGCAATCCGTGCTGTTCTGATTTTCGAATGCTCCGCTATCGACGATGCTTCGGTTTTGTTTGCTGATTCCTGTTTCGATTTCGTAGGTGGACAATAGGGATTCGTCGGTGCCCAAGGTGACGCCGGAGGAGGCCGTGAAGCTGTGCGACCGAAACTTCGGCATTGGCGCCGACGGCGTCATCTTCGTCATGCCGGGGTTCAATGGTACTGACTACACCATGAGGATCTTCAACTCCGATGGCAGTGAGCCAGAGGTGCGTGTGTCTCTACCATTTCATCATCACAATACTGAATTCTATAGCACGGCCGTCAATGTTATATTTGAGGCTGTCGTAGTTCTTATTGGTAGCCATTCTTCTCTGCCACCAAATTGTCATAATGTATGCATAGTCCGATGGGAGTCAAGGGTTACTGCTTTCCAGTCTTTGCTGCCAAGTCGGTGCAGGTTTTATCCTGTGGGCTTTTAATGCAAAATGAGGGAAACTGCAGATGTGTAGTTGTGATGTTCTTCAAATTCTGGTAAATGCAAACTTCAGCCTTCAAATCAACTTGCTAGCTTGAGCTTGTATAATTTGCCTAGCTAACCAGTTAGTGTACATCGGGACATCTACCAATCTAAGCATCATCAGAGTATTTTAGGTCACTTGGTGTATCTTTATTATATTCACTATTTCACAGGCATACTAGATTTATAGTCTGTATAGCGTGCACATCTCACTCTCTAACATGGACTGGGGCTATGCTTTATTAAATTCTGGTCTGTAAGTTTTGTGTCTTGAATGGCTGTTAAACAATTGAAATCTCATCGTGTTTCCAATCCCAAACAAATGCTTATTATATGATCAAATATTTTCTGGGTGTTAAACAATTGAAGTGTTATCATGCTTCCGATCCTAAACAAATGGACCAGATAGTTATGCTCTTCTTTTGGCACTGCTAACTATCAAGTAGAGTAGTCATAAAAAAACTATCACAAAAGTAGATATAAATGTCTTTACTTTTTTTTTTTCCTTTCCTTTATCTCAGGTTATGGATAATCAGAACATGTTTAATACAATTTGTCAATCTGAATTGTCTCATACACTAAATTCTGATGCATTATTTCTTTTTCTTTTTTGGTTTTCAGATGTGTGGTAATGGAGTCCGTTGCTTTGCTCGGTTTATAGCTGAGATTGAAAATCTGCAGGGGACAAATAGGTAATGCATTGCAGCTTCACTGTAAAACAGTTAAATGAAATGCACAAAAATTACACTCGACATCTCATGTTACTCTTTGCCGGATATGATTTTGTGGGAATCTGAGTCTTTATATTTCTTTTTGGGCTTATTTCGGTTTTCATCTTCATAAGAGTGGTTGAGTTTTTTACGTGGGCTTGTCAAGCCTATCACATCGCTTGTCCTTTACCCACGCTTGGGAGTTTGGGAGTTGGGACCAGCTATGTTGAACAACTTAGGCTAAGTAGTAATTATTGTTGAATCTGAGTCTAATATAATATAGTTATTGAAACACAATGATGCTAGAACGATGATAATATCTGGATGCATCATTCTTTGTTATGGACCCTGAAATTAGTTCTTTAAACATTTCAGCTTCACTATTCATACTGGTGCTGGAAAGATCATTCCTGAAATACAAAGTGATGGGCAGGTAAATGTTTTCCTTGTAGGCATTTTGAAATCTAATTATGATAGTCCCTCTTTAATTCTAGAAGACTATAATCATGCCCTTGCTAGCTATGTTGCTTGGTCATGAGCAAAGATAAGGGCAACTCAAGAGTTTCTTTATATTCTTTTTTGTATTGTTAGGAATAGAGATTTTGGTGATAAAATGCCCTCCAACAGCTTCTTTAATTAGATCTCAAATATTGTCATCCTCTTTTCCTGATTTCTCGCTAGCCAAAAATGGAGAGCTCTCTAGAGCGCACACACACGATATACTGATATAGAGAAACTGTTGGAGGGTGGAAAGGTACAGAGAGCGATTTTTATTCAAATGGCTCTACAGATGAGGATTCAGAGAGAGTTTAAGAAAGACTATTTGAGATGCTCTAATGCCTTTTCTTTGATAGTTGTCTGGTAAGGTTTGTTCCCTCATGTGCAACTGATTTTCGTTGTGCACTATTCTGCAGTTTGTTTATCAACATGATATTACATTATATACCAGTATAGCTGAAGAACTATGTTACAAATAATGGGGACTGAATTGGATAATAGTATTGAGTCCCTCCAACGTGTGTTCAGGTTGTGTGTGTGTTCTGATATCCTCTTCTTCAACCTCCAATGTGTGTGCATTTGCGACTTAAGGGGTGTGGTGATACACACCTGTGTGACAAATCCGGCCAACACTCTCCAATCCTTAAGTTATACCTCATAAATAATTTTATACACATATCTTGTTTTCAGGTGAAGGTTGATATGGGTGAGCCCATCCTTTCTGGACCAGACATCCCCACAAAACTGCTAGCTACCAAGAACAAAGCTGTTGTCCAAGCTGAATTGGCAGTTGAGGGCTTAACTTGGTATGTTACATGTGTTAGCATGGGCAACCCTCACTGTGTCACATTTGGTGCAAAGGAGTTAAAGGTAATCAGCTTGCAAATTCGTATTCTGTTCATGTCAACTTGCTTCTTTTCAAAGATTCACATTTTATGGATCCATCTATGGGGATATAAAGTCTTAGTTGAAACAATTGAATCTTGAGTTGTTGATTCAACATTCTTTCTTACATTTTGTACATCAAAATTTCGGATTTGAAACTTGCTAATTGTTCAAACCAGTGACCTCTGTGATCCATTTTGTTCATGATCACCACAACCTGTTGTTTTTGGTTGTGAAAAATGCCTGGCAGGATTATATTGCAATATTTAATGAGATAGACAGAGTTTTTCTAAAGACGCTTCAGTAATTAGTATGGTTTTGCTATTATCTATCTGTGAGGTCCATTTGTTCAGATAATAACAGAGCAAGTAGCAACCATGAACCCCTGCCTGTTGTTGTTGTGGACCTGTTGTTGGCCAAGCGGCAGTTGTTAATTAGCACACAAGTGAATAGAGTTCTATGCTAGTTGAATTATGTGCTTGATGAATTGTATTTTTATCGGTCTAATCAAGGGTGTCCATGTAACTATAGCAACCATAGATTATAGTATTGACTGTACTCTGCAGGTGTTGCAAGTTGACGATTTAAAACTTAGCGAAATTGGGCCTAAATTTGAGCATCATGAAATGTATCCTGCTCGCACAAACACAGGTAGCTCTTAATTTCCTTGCCAAAAAAGGCAACTCTTAATTTCTTCTGCTTCTATAGATACATCCTGTATTTATATTTTATTCAAGTACTTTGTTTTTGCAGAATTCGTACAGGTTTTGTCTCGCTCACACCTCAAAATGCGAGTCTGGGAGCGTGGTGCTGGTATGATTAATCTTATCTTAACCTCCTTTAGCTGTAGCATATGTCATTGCTTGAATGTTAGAATGTCTTGTCTTTTGTTGCCTCCTGCATCCATATTTTCGAATTTTACTCATATTTTTGGTCTAGGTATCAGTATGTCATCAGCACCTCATTGTAATTTGTAACTCCATAATGGAAACGGCTATAATATATGTTGGACTTTAAGTGACACCTCCTTTTATATTTATGCATTCGTCATTGGGAGTGGATATGCAAAATGAACTTTATGGTTTGACTGTAGGAGCAACTCTTGCCTGTGGTACTGGTGCTTGTGCAGTGGTTGTTGCAGCTGTTCTTGAGGGTCGAGCTGAGCGGGTTTGTCCTTATTTCCTTTCTGTGTATCTGCTGTTTTGGCATTTCACTCATATTCACTGTAGTTTATAGTTTATGTTATATCTTAATCTTTTATCTTTTTATCATGAAACAGAAATGTGTAGTTGATTTGCCTGGCGGGCCATTGGAAATTGAGTGGAGGGAGGATGACAATCATGTTTACATGACTGGTCCTGCAGAGGCCGTCTTTTATGGATCTGTTGTTCACTAGGTCAGTTGTATGAGGTCTAAGATTCCTACCTGCATCTCAACAATTTGTCAACATTAGACACTGATATGGATGAATACTGCATGGCTATTATAAGCACTTAAGCAGATATAATTCTATCTGAAAAGAAACATTGAAATCGAGTGCTGAAGTAGGTAAAATAGCAGACACAAAAGCATGGTAACATGTTGGTATTGAAACCTAGTTGTACTGGTATCGAATTTTGCGTTGCCAAATGCAAATATACCAATTTATAGTAATCTATAAGAAACTCATCTGTACTCTTTTCAAATTGCATTTTTGAGGGGAAATACAGTACGCCCTTATGTGCATTTTATTTAGAAAGAGTAAAGATAAAAGGAGTTACAGAAAGGAAGACAAAAGCTGTATAGATGAAAGTAGAATAGATGGCATGCAACAGGCAGCCAAGAGTGAGAAAAATAGCACAGTAGCTAGTTAATCAAGCTTAGCCATAAATAAACTGAAGATCTGAGAGTGTGGTTAACCCTGTGAAGCTGAAGGTTAGTTTCATCCACAAAAGCTTTTCTCCATGATTAGAAGGTAGACCTATTGTTCTGAAAAATGAAACCATTTCTTTGCTTCCAAATGTGCCAAGCTGCAATAGTGAAGACTTCCATGAAGAAAGGAAGTTAAAAGTCTTTTAGTGCCTTTGTTATCATATAGAAGAACTCCAAGGAGTGATCCCAAGATATACCAAGTGAAGTCCAGCACCCGACACTAAAAAAAAAGAGATAAAAAAGCAGTTTCTTCTTCATTGGAATTGCATAGGACACAGTTGCAGTTGTTTCCATTTACACTGTAGTTTTTCCTTCTAATTGCATTTTGGTAGGGGATGGGATATACGATAGTATAAAAACACAGAACTGGGAATTTAATAACTGCTATTACTATTATTAATAGCAAACTTCTCAAAGCTCAACATTTTTTTTCTTTTTCTCAAACACGTGGGAGAACTACGCATCGTTATATTAAGAGGACTCAGGATGACTCGTACAACCCCTATAGGGGCGAAGAAGTTACAAAAAGGATTCACCAACAAACCCTAATCACAAGCAGGGACCGTGAGTAAAGCAATTATGTCCATATGCTTCGGAGCCCTTTGGCTCCTGCCATACAACATAATGTAGCCTCATCTGTAATATAATGCAAGATGGCAGCAATGTTAAGAGAAATTCCCTAAAAAATACAGCCATTCCTATGTGTAAGCGAGCATGGCCAAGGGAAAATAGTAGATTGATATTGGAGACACAAGGGTGTACAATATATAGGCAAGGATCGAGTAGGGTTGAGATCCTTGCCTAATCCATCATCTACATATCCCCCTAGAGGGGCTGCCGCACAGCCTTAAGGAGGCTGGGACGCCAGGCCCATAGGCCAGCCCATATAGCCTATATTAGATCTCTCTAACACGCCCCCGCAGTCGGATCGTCAGCCACTCTGCACGTTCAGACTGGATCAAAACTCCATAAACACTGTGGAGGGGAGGCCTTTGGTGAAGATGTCTGCATTCTGTGAAGAGGTTGGAACATGCAGAACATGAATGTCACCGATGGCAACATGCTCCCGGACGAAGTGAAGATTAATCTCAATGTGCTTGGTGCGTTAATGTTGAACTGGGTTTGGGGACATGTAGACTGCGCTGATGTTGTCACAATGCACCAGTGTGGCTCGGCGGAGAGGAGCATGGAGCTCAAGCAGGAGCTGGCGTAGCCAGGTGGCCTCTGCAACACCATTGGCCACCGCGCGATACTCGGCTTCAGCACTGGATCGAGACACCGTGTTCTGACGCTTGGAGGACCAGGAGATGAGATTGTCGCCAAGAAACACCGCATAGCCCGAGGTGGACTTGCGAGTGTCTGGACAACCAGCCCAATCAGCATCAGTGTAGACGACAAGATCAGTCGAGGAAGACGGTCGCAGCAGGAGACCGAGGTGGAGAGTGCCTCGGATGTAGCGTAGAATCCGCTTCAGAGCAGCAAGGTGAGGCTCACGAGGGTCGTGCATATGGAGACAGACTTGCTGCACAGAGTATGCAATGTCAGGCCGTGTGAAAGTCAAGTACTGTAGAGCTCCAGCGATACTCCGAAAGTCTGTAGCATCAGGTACAGGGGCGCCATCTGCTGCAGCAACCTTTGGATTAGTGTCAACCGGAGTAGAACAAGGCTTGCATTCTGCCATTCCGGCGCGATCAAGAATGTCCAACATATTCTGTCGCTGAGAAAGAAGCAATCCATCACCACTGCGCTGTAAACAATTAGGGTTTGAGATGAGCTTTATTTTGGCCGATGCTACTGTTGACATTTATTTCAGCCATGAATATGAGATTACAGGCAATAAGACCAGTTGAAGCTATTGATGTAATGCACATAAATGTGTCTATTGTGTAAATAAGTAGTACTAGTATTCAATTGCGAAGAATGTTTCTCTATCTGCTTTTTTTATAATGGTTAACATAGGCTTCACAGTTTGTGATGTGGTAAGTTACTTAATATAAGTTAGTATGATGATTTCATACTTCTTTGTGTTCATAAATATTATCAACTAATCTTTTTTGTTATGTGCCTTATGGAAGGGGTAACATAGCATTGCAATTGTTCTATATGATAGTTAGTTGAACAACTGAGTTGTAACATCATCTGCAAGTTATTACATTAGATGTGAATTATGAAATTCTGTTTTGTGGCTTAATATTTAGCATTATACTAAGATTTTGCTCATCCAATTATCCAATCCTTTGTTAAAACATGAGACATTGTATTATTTTACTGCTAACTTATATGCCTACCAAACGTTATTAGGTACTGGGGACCAAGGAAGAAGGGTTGGCTGCCACTCAGAGCTTGTGAGATTGGTTACAATATCCATGAAACAGAATGTTCTGGTACCAGTACACTTGTTCAGATATTCTTAATTATGGTTGCTTGATTTGGGTACCAGTAGAGGTTTCCTTTTTTAAGCATTCTAGTGTTCACCTTTTGTACTCCTTTAGTGTGTCATGTTTGAACACTACATTGTTAGCATGTCTTCCCCACCATTTTCTGTTTCTTTTCTTTTCTTTGTGCAAGTGAACGTCAATACAGTTTCAGTATTGTTTTCTATAGATTTACCTTGATGCACTGCAGAATGATTGTGCTTACAACTTATTTGCTGGTATGAATGCTGTCTATTTCCTGAAAATCGCTATCATCTAATGTGCTTCTGACAACAGACAACATGGGTTGTTGGTTATGGCTCATATTAATTTTCACCTGCAACAATTAAGATAGTGTCACATTCTGTGCTTATATAATTTCTGTATTTTTCTCTTACCAACTACAGGAAACTTCTTAGATTCAACTTGAAGGCTTTATATGTCTTCTTTTATTCCCAGCGCTTTATTATTAACATAAAGGCATCAGCTGTGCGGTCCTGTCACCTATTTTTGTCCTGACTCCTGAAGTTATCTTGGATTCTCTGTCCTGCACTCCTAGAGCTAACCCCCCTCAAACTGATTTAGACTTTTGCTGACATGTTACTGTTACTCCTTGATTGGCAAGCAAGATGATAATGAATTATCATGTTGATATGCGATAGTGATCAGGGTTGTCTGTAATCATCTGCTTTTTTTTTTTTTTCCATACCTTTGTACTTCCCCCGTTTTTGAATATATGACATTTATAGGACAAGCTAATAATTCATTTTTGAACTAATTAGCTTGTCCTAAACATTATATATAAGCGAAGTTAATGGTTGATATTTGCAAATTTTAAGAGGAATATAACTGTTTTATGTCTATCCTTGGTACATGTTAGAAACTAGTTGATATTTGCTAGTTAATACCTGGAGTCAGGAGCTTTAATTTGATTTTGCAATATTCAACTTGAGTGGTTAAGAGCAAGTGCCAGTACGCTGCATATGCAAAATACCAAAGAAGCAGTTTGCAAGAACCATGAAGTATTTCTATTTTGTTTCAAAAGAAAAAAACAGGAAAAGATGACATCACGACACTGCACAAGTTTGCTAGTGTTGTTATCCTTCAGCAAAATAAAAGGTTATGTTTCTCACATCTCATGTACCTTTTATTTGAAAACAAGGATAGGAATTGGAACCTGTTTTTCCCCTTGCAGCTGGGAACACCTTTTCTTCTGATAAGTGGATCTGCCAGAAACGTGTGCCATGTATTCTGTCTCTGTCTCCTGTATACCACTAACGTCAGTGATGCATTGTAGTTCTCTGGTTTATTTTTTGTTGGTAGTGTGACCTTGATTTTTCTAGTAACGTCTCAATGGACATTACTAGAGTCTATGGATGAAGCACATTATGGAGGGGAAATAGAAAGTGAAGCAGAAAGTGAAAAAGGAAAAACCCACAATTTTTCCTATCTCCATCAATGCTATCTCAGTTATTCATTATTTTCCTGGAGGCACCCTATTGAACGTATGGTTGGATCCAGGTGGTTAAGCACTAGCCATTTATTCAATTAAAAGATGGTGTATTGTTAATTGTTGCATATCAGTTTCACTAAAGTAGATGGCTACAAAATTCTCAATGCATGCCACTTATCATCACCTATTAATTCCCTTGTCGCACTAACATTACTTTTTCCTTGCGTGCTTGACCTGCGAGACTAACTAGTAATGTGCAAAACTAGCTTTCTTATTGAATTTAGTGCAAATTCTTTTAATAAAGGAACAAGAAAAGAAGGGCATATACGCCACTCACTTTTTTCTCTTAACTTATCTTCTCCGTGAAAATTACAGACCCTGATAAATTGATAATTGTTTCATAGTATGATTTTATGAAAGGGCATATAAGCCAATGATCCAATGTGTACATGGTGCTTTCCACAAAAGAAACAGGCGGATTTTCCTTTCCACTGCTGTTTCCGGTATGTTTCAAAATTTTCTTATGGACTAGATTTGGTGTGCCTAGATCAAAATAATTGTACCTCTATTTTGATAAGGTCTGATGTGCACTTCTCTGGGTAACCCTTGAACACTTTGATGGACAGTTTAGGTTTGGTTACACAAAAACTAAGACGCTGTGTATTTATAGTGCCAAACACAGTACTTACCTCATTATTGTTACTAATACACTGTACTTTTGTTACCTGTCATTATCATTGAAAACCTTGGAAATGCAAGAATGTATTTTCTCCATTTTCATTTTTCATACACCACATGCTTATTCATTGATTTCATTGAAATCAAGGCTTTTGGGTCGACGTTGTGAGTTGAATCAGTAATGAGTTGAATCAGTAATGGTTTTTACCTGATTCCAGAGAGAATACTTTTATAACTTTTTCCATAAAAAAAGAATACTTTTATAACTTGCACTTGTATTTAGAGGTCTAGTGCTATAGTCATTTGACACTTTCACCAAATTGTACCATATTCCCGTCTACTTGAATTCTTTCCTGTACTTGATGTTGCATTTCTGTTATTTTGACTTCCATTCTTAATGGAAAATATCTACTGTGTCTGTTACTATGTACTCAAATCAATTTCATCTTGGGGGGACAAAATGAAAAGATGATTATAAACATAGATGGTTGTGATTTTACAGAAACTCATCTGAACTTAGGTTTTAGGCTGAGTAAAAAGTTGGAGCTAGACCTTATGCCAACAGCTTTTTTTGCTGATCAGACTATGGTACCATTTCACCTTGAGACTTGGTGGCTCCTGAGAGCTGTCTTCTCTTTCCTAATACCATGACTTGCAAGTTGCCAAGTTGGTACAATGGAATAATACATTTTTTTTATAAAGGTAGACAACTCTCTCAGATCACTAATTTGGTATGTTATGTCAATTGGCTTCTTTTGGGTTAATAGTTTTTGCTTGAGGCCATCAACCAGCCGATCCACTTGTACAAAACAACTTTCACTGGTTTTTATGGACAGGTTAAATATGAACTATATTTTCATCTGGATCAGCTTAATGTTCACCTTAACAATGGTTTATCTGGACTGAAACTGTAAAATCATTCCAAGTTAAGACCATCTATTATCAATATAACATTTATTCTTGGCTTCATGTCCAACAGAAAAGTCTCACAGGATGGCAAATTATACTGTGAGTAAACAGTACATAGTACCTTTGCCCTTGTGTTCCACAGCATCAAGGACAAATTGAGATGATCTTGTCTTGCACACTAGATAGATACTATAGAAATCATGCATAGAGCCATAGACCTGCAATTCTAAGCAGAGATAAATATTCAGATCCATGCTAAAGCTTGTTCCTACAAAAGCACTTCACTTCTGCTAGGTAGGTGTATGACTTAGTAATCTGACCCAATATATGGCATCAGAAGCAGGGGCTAACTCCTTCACTATAACTGAACTGTGGTGCCATCTTGATCTCATCATCAATCTTCCAGCACGCCTCTGGGTAGTATTCCCAGACAGTAGGTGGTGGCAGAGGGGTGGCAAGGCTCTCGTTCCCTCCAACAAAGCCCACCTCTGAGGGCACCTCTGGCGCCTCAATTTCCATCCATATCTGGTCCATGGGATAGCCATCCATGTCTGGAGGGGTGCCCTTCAGGATGCTTGTGATGCAGCCACTGCCACCATGAAGCTCCTGTCCCTCGACTCCAATGGTTGATGGAGTATCTGGGTAGCCTGACTGGTAAGTCAGCGAAGATGAGGACGATGAAGGAGACATGTTCCTCTTCCTCTCCTGTGCTTTCTTCCTCATGTGTGTCCTCCAGTAGTTCTTGATCTCATTATCAGTGCGCCCTGGCAAGCGGCGTGCTATCCTGGACCACCTGTTTAGGAGAAGTTATCGAACATGTCAATCAAATATTGGAGAAAATTGTCCTTTTGTTCTTTTGATTATCTTTTGGTAATCAGACCTGTTTCCCCACCGAGCATGCAGTTCAAGGATGAGGCGCTCTTCATGGGGAGACATGCGCCCACGCTTGAGGCCAGGGTGGAGGTAGTTGACCCAGCGCAGCCGGCAGCTCTTGCCTGTCCGGTTGAGTCCTGCATGGAGATACAGAAGGGGAGAGGGGAAGCAAGACTATAGTCGGTTAGAGAGGTTGATACTTGCTTTTGCGACTTAGCGCGGATGACTTAAATTTAGCTACCTAATTTGTGGATCCCCACCCCTCAAACCTGATACTTTGGCAATGAAATCCCAACGACGTTCACCGAACAGACGGACAGTGCATACCAGTTGCAGGTCCTCCTGCTCTGTCCATGGCCCCTTGCGAGTCTCTTCTCTCACTGTCACCATATCGACCCTGCGATATGATGAAACTACCCTAACGCTGCTCACTCCTACCTTGTATCGGCTGGGAGCCGGTCTTTTTGCTCTTCTTTCTCTGTGTGCTTGTTGGCTCCAGTTTCAGGATTATCTTGATGAAATCCAGTCTGTTTGGAAGGAAGAGGAGAGGAAGAAGAAGAAGCTAGTACAGAGAAGAGTACGCCACTTTGTCTTAGTTGCCTACTGGTTTGGTGGCTTTTGCCTCATTTATAGGTAAAGAGGGGGGAGGTCTTGGTGGCCAGGTGATGTGGTGGGTGTGATTTGGAGCTCCCTAAAGATCCTATATTCCACCATTTGGGTTGCCCTCAGATTCTAACTGATAAAGTAGCTTTTTAATTGGCTCATGCTGCACATATTGTATTGCAAATTCATAGGTGTGCATGTTAGGACATCAGCTTTATTGACGTTTGGAATTCGCAGAGGTATATTCTTATTTTTTGTTAATAAACTACAGTACATCATAAAAGTTAATTTTGTTTACCATTGATGTATTTTGAAATTATTGTCTCCATGTCTTATTCATAAATCTACCTGAAACTTAGCTTTGAGTTTCTTCATAAATCTTTGATATGGTAAAGTCATTCTTGTTGAAGCTTTTCTGCATGTTAAAAGGCTACCACCTCCGTTCCAAATTATACTTCACTTTAGTTTTGCCCTGAATTAAACTTCTCTAACTTTGGCAAAATTTTTACAAAAACATATTAACATCTACAAGTTGAAATAAATGCACTATCAAAACATATTTCATGGAGAATTTAATGAGCTAATTTGATATTGTAGATGTTGATGCATTTTTCTATAAACTTGGTTAAATTTAGAAAAGTTCTGAGTTAGGACA
Organism: Chrysopogon serrulatus; assembly: GCA_015844335.1. NCBI lineage: Eukaryota > Viridiplantae > Streptophyta > Magnoliopsida > Poales > Poaceae > Chrysopogon > Chrysopogon serrulatus. The sequence goes on from JADLZL010002881.1 coordinate 38,804, forward strand.
AAGCTGAAATGAACAATATTTTGGACGGAGGAGTACATAGTGTACTACTGACTCCATACTTTTACTGGCTAGTTAATTCTGTTACTACTAACACTGGACTGGACCACTATACAGTTAAAGAGCACTGGCCGTGTAGTTTAAAGAGCACTGGCCGTGTAGTTGAGAGAAAATTTTTTGGTTTCATCAGACAGACACATTTTTTTTTTCTGCCTGAGTAGTTCTTAAAGTTCCTATCACCGGTTGAAGCAAATACGGCAGAATTTTCTACTTTTGATATACTAGCATTACAATAATATGATGCTTTCTGAAGGTATATGCTTGTTCCTTCTTTTATTTTCTTTCTTTCCACTTTGATGTGATTTTTTTTTTTTTTGACAAAAGAAAAGTGGCTGTGCTTATCAACTTTTTGGTGCTTTGATTGATGAACCACTATGCGTGTGTTAACTAGGAGTATCATCTTATTTCTACTTATCAATCAGACACATTTTACAGTTATTATGAAAGCAGATAGATACATAATGTGCTTCAGATGCTATACATTCACTCTGTTTTTGCCAGCATGAAGTTGCCACTTGACAGTCATCATATATCCGATTTCTTATGCTGTCCAATTTGGAAGATACATGCTCATATATCAGAAAGAATTCCCTGTTTCTTCCCCGTGCTATACATGAAACATACTATGTGAAAATTTTGGTTTACTAAAGCACGTGTACCTAACATATTTACCTTCACCGGGCTGAACACTGGAATATTCAGTAATGCGTAATAATTGCTTGATAGGTGTTTGGTTTCAACTCCATGAACCTGTGTTGTTTGAATATGATCGGTTTTGTCATATTTAGAATGAAATTTCACTTTTTTGTTCCTTAATGAAGCTACTGTATCATAGAAGTTCAACAGGCTGAGTATATACTATTGAAAAAATGGGGCATCTTGGCAAAGTCATCATCTGGTTTCTTCCACAATTTTTTTTCTTCCTCCTTCTATCCTGACGCGAAAAGCACTAGCCTTTCTGCCACCCATTATCATTGGCACAGAGGACTCCATCGCCCCTTTTGTGTCAGCCATTATCAGAGGCACAGGAAAAAGATCTTACTAGTTTACTGCGCCCACACAGCAGCTCAAGCTGTCCTTGGAAAGGGGCGGCGACCCTCGTCCCTCTAGAGCTGCTCGAGCCAGCAAGAGGCAGCAGCTGCCTCTGCCTGAGAGCTGTGCAAAGACTTTCTTTTTCCTGTGAACCTGCAGGCCAGGCCTCGGCTGACCTTAGTTTTGTACAATGGCTCATCATTGTTGCTCTGCTCGTACAGGTGAAACGACGAGCGGGCAGCGTCTAAAGATTCATTTCATGATCGTCTTTTTTGAACGTTCAGTGGTGTCAGGTCAAGCTGAGCACAAAGATGTCCTCCATTACCTCCAAACTGGTAAATCAGCTCTAGATTATGGTTTCTCGATTAAGAAACGTTTTGACTCTTGGTGGCACGCGTGTTAGCTTCATTTCATGGATCGTCTTTTTTGAACGTTCGGTGGTGTCAGGTCAAGCTGAGCACAAGATGTCCTCCATTATCTCCAAACTGGTAAATCATCTCTAGATTATGTTTTCTTGATTAAGAAATGTTTTTGACTCTTGATGTTGGTGGCACGCGTGTTAAGCTTCTGACACACTGAATGATTGTTTTGTGCGACTTGGGTTGTGCGTTTATGTTAGGACTTAGGACACGCCGCTCCTTTTTTTCCCCACCCAGTCCTGGTAGTAGTTTGATTTGATACGCTGATAATCCCTCTCTCTGTGGGGTCATGTTTATGTTCGTGTGCTTCATAGTGAGCAGTGAGCCAGTGACTGTGTGGTTCCACTCTTTTGCTTCATCATCCTCGTCCATGCATGCTGATTGCTGGAGCCATGGCCGCATCATCCAACGGCTTTTGGCTGCACGCATGTGTCCGCTGCGCACAGGGGGGAGGGGGAGGGGGGGCTTTTCTGGAACAGCTACATCTCCAGCACAGTCGGGGTCTGGGGGTTGGGGGGTCTCCATAAGAAATCGCGCGTCTGGGACCTAACTTCTCCATTATACTGTGCACCTGTTTGTTTCCTTCCTTTCCCTTGTTCTGAAAAGGGCCTTTTTTTCCAACAGGACAACTGATATGATTATTTTTCCTGGCTTTTGTGTGTGTGTACTGTGTGAGGCCGAGAAGGCGCTCAGATCATCTCAGTTGAAGAGGAGGAGACGAGACGAGCGCTGATGTGGAGGCCACCACCACCGAGCTAGTAAGTAGCTGCGATCTGTGCTGTGCTGTGCTGCAGTCCACTTTGGGGTCCTGGGCATGGGCATCTGGCATGGGGTATGGCCACCTCTCTTCTTCTCGCACCACCTTTTTCTATCCTACCTTGGCGTCTTACTTTTGGAAGGCTCCGCTGCTCCCGTCCCACTACAAAGAAGACCTTTATTTCGCCACATCGTTTGCGCTTGTTGTTTTGCTGCGCCCGCCGCGCCGCGCCGGTGGTCTCCCACATCCGGCTGGGGCTGTCTGTGCCTGTGCATCTGTCCCGCTGTCGCTGTGTGGGGCTGTGGGCCCACCTGCTCCTTCTCTTCCTCTGGCACTGGCAGTGGCAGCGGCGCACCGCACCGCCCGGTCAGGATTGGTCGGCCCAGCAGGCTCGTCATCGGCATGCCGACGGGCGGCGACGGCGGCGGATCAGTTCGACCGTCCCTCGTCGATCTCGAGTGCCCCCTTGAAAGCTAGCCGCGCGCCCGTGGTGCCGGCCGTGCTGCCTCGTCATGCAACTGCAGCTGCAAGCCTGCAACAGCAAGCATGGCTTGCCTGACGACCTGGGCATGCATGCACCTGGCTGGCTGTGCGCCCTGCACCGCACCGCACAGGAACCCCCCGATGTGCAAGCGCACTGAGCCACCGAGCGGCGTCAGTGGAACGGCACGCGGTGGACACGACGGAACGTCGTACGCCGCCGCCGTGCTGTTTGTGTTTGGGCGGACACGGGACATGGGACACGTTTTTACCGCGCCTTGGCCTTGGCTTTGGCCATGCGCACTGTAGAACGAAAGGGAGAGATCGATCGCCGGCCGGCCGGTGGCCGGTGGCCCGGCTGGGCACACAGCGCCGGAGTTAGTCAACTGTTCATCTTCTCGCTCGCTTTATCTGACACCGACTGTGCCCACCCTGCTGATCGCTTGCTTTGCTTTAATTATATTCGCCATGATTTTTTTTTTCTTATTCTTCTTCTGCCCTGAGACCTGAGACCTCTGAGCGACTGCTCGAGGCCACAGGGGTCAGTGCGGCCATCAGTGCGCCCGCAGACCCCAGGCCTCTCTTTCCCTCGCAGTCGCAGACCTTGCTCGCCACTTGCTTCTTTTCTTTTTTCTTTGTTTACAAAAAGAAAATATTTGTTGCGTGTGTGATCTTACTTACTGATCCATGGACCCGTCGACGATGATCCCATCCGGAGTAACTAATGTATGTACACACTTGTCGTGTAAATTGAACACTGTCGCTGACCAGTGAATTGAATAATAAAGACCCTAATAGGCAGGCGTAATCTCTGATCTGGTACAGTCGTGTGTCGCACCAAACACCTATGCATGTTTCTCGTTCCGGTCGTTTGGTTTAGAGAAAAAAAAAAGAAAAGAAGTCGTTTGGTTTAGTACATCGCGGATTTTAATTTGCTGTGTGTGCCTGCGTGCCCCTCTGTTCTTCTTTTGACGAAACGCTTTCTTTTTAGATTTTTTGTCGACACTAACAAAAGCAAGTCACCTACGTACGTACGTGATCGATGTTCTCGGCCGGAAAGTTATTCGGATGGCACTAAAGCTCCTTTCGCACTTGTTACTGTATATTCTGCTTTACTACTACCACTTCGCTTTATTTTTTATTCCATGTGTAGTCTAACATGCATATGGCTTGAAATTCAAGGGCTCGTATCGCACGCGCTAGCTAGCTGCTTGCGTATGTTCACAGTCACGGCAACGTACAACAGAGGAATGGATTGCGTCTCGAGCCATCTCTGATCTCTCTGGCATATGCATGCATGCATATTCGTTCGTTCCTTATTAGCTAGGGCATTGTGGATTATCGTCTCAGCTGTTTAATTCCATCAACTCAGTTGTGACACTACCTCGGCAGCTGGATTATACTTCACTCAGTAGCTTAGCCGTGTCGATTAATTTTGCGTCGAAGAAGGCCTTGGACATGTCGGATCCGATGAACTATTGTCATGCATGTGGGCAACGAAAAAAAAATCGTATACAATTGTATCCATATGTAAAAAGTGGCTACTTTGACACCGAAATGGAGGTGTGGCTTCATGCTGAGCTGACTAGCCACTGCCCGCTGGTTCGCGGCGGCACGTCAAGCCCATGATACTAGCAGGAGGCCACTAGCAGCTAGCACGATCGATGGCCGTGACATGGACGCGGCGGCTGACCCCTGATCGATACGTGGTACCCGCTCTCGATCCGGGCACGCACGCACGCAATACGCACGGCCTGGATGAGCGCCGGAGCTCCGACGCAACCTCCTTCCCATGTAACATTGCAGAGCCTCCATTCCATCACGCGCCGCGGGGCCGGCCGTGGGCGGCGGCGGCGGCGGCTCATCGTCGTCGTCAGGCCATTTTCGCACTGCAGCAGAAGATAGACGATAGATGTCACCTGACGATGCCGATCGGTAGGATATGATCGATCGAGGAGACGGATGGATCGGGACGCCGGCGGTCGTCGATGGATGGGAACGGCTGCGTGAGGGCAATGGCGAGATCGAGATGGCGTCGTCGTCGTTCGAATTGGGAGAGGTTCCGTGCTCTCTCATCTCTCACCCTCCTTGCTTGTTAGTGCTTCGATCAGTGCTCTCTCGCGCGCGCGGCAAAGTTGCTCGTCTTGCCACTTGCATTGCCAGTGGTTGGGCGTCGTACGCGCGCGCGACGCCATCTCTGGCGTGAGCGCCTCTGGCCCTCTGCCTCTGCGTCTTCCTGCGCCCTCCTTCCTCCATCCATCCATACGCTACTACTACTAGTAGCTAGTGCGTTTTCCTTCTCTTGCTATTTGCGATACTTCCGGGTTCCGGCCAGCGCTTGCTGTCCCTGTCCTGCGTGGACGACCGATGGGGATGCGTGGGAGGCCGCCAGCCGTTCCATCCCAGGTCCGCGCGACACAAGGGAATGATGGTTACTGACAGTGATCGCTAGTGAAGAAAAGGCGGGGGAGTGTTTTGATTTCCCGTCTTTGTTGATTCCCCATTTGCAGGAAGGAAGGATCCAATTGGCGGCGATGACGTGACAGCCACGGGTGGATGCCACGTGGAGCCGGCCCGGTTAGTACAATAGGTGGCGTGTACTACATATTAGGGTTAGTTTGATAGAGCTCTTAAGTCTCTTAATTAGAACCGCTTTTGGACTGACTACAAGAGGAGGTTTATCTTCCAAATCGTGTTTTGTTTTTACATGGAACTGATTCTACGCTGATTATTTGACATGAACTGAGGACCAAGAGCTAGAAAATGAGCTTCTCCTGATTTCACTCTCCGCACCGAGTCACTTTATTTGTACACAGAGTTTATTGAGAGTCGGAGAATCAGTTTTCACAGAGAATCTAGAATAGGAAGAGTTCTACCAAACATACCATTACTTTCTAATGGCCTGCTTTATAAGTCGACTCTTACAAATTATAATTTAACTATTTATTTATTATATTTTTTAGGATAAACTTATAAGTCTAATTTGTTAAGTTTATGTGTTACAATCTTACTATTACTAATTAGAGGCTCCAACGGAGACTCCACATTAATCCTCACCAGACGCTAGGAAAAAAAAAAAAAATAAATCCTAGAAATTTCCACATTAATCAGAAACATCGGCCATTAAATCAAAACAACTAACCATCCATGACCATTGGATCTACTTTTCTAAAAATTACCCACCGTTGCCATTATAAATAGATAAAAAATAGCCTAAAATCTTATTTTTATGAGAAAAGAAATCTTTTATGTTCATAAAAGATCATACCTACAGACATTCACACAGTTGATTAACACAATGTTCAAAATATCACAGGAGGCCACGTTTACAATTAATTAATCTGCTATATTAAAAAAATACGGCAATACTGCCATACCGACGTCCATAGTTGGTGAATAAAATTTTATCGAGCCCATAGGACGTCCATAGTTGGGAAAAGAAATCTTTCACGTTCATATCTATATATATAACAAACTATAATCAATCTTCCTCTCTCTAATAAATACTATTATTTAAATCAGCAAGACAAAGCCAACAAACGGAACAAGCCAAAAAAAAAAAATCTTACTAATCGACCCAACGTAACAAGCCAATGACGTTGCCAAGGTCAACAATATACCAATGCACTTCTTCTTTTCTTCAATTCTACATGCAACCTTTCCATTTAATACTACACCATCTTATACTATTACTAATTGGAGGCCCCAATAGAGACTCCACGTTAATTCCAATCAGATGCGTTGAGAAAAAAAGTGCTAAAAATTCTTACGTACTAATTGGAAGCTCCAATGGAGGCTCCATATTAATTCTCATCAGATATGCGTTGCGAAAAAAGATAAATGCTAGAAATTCTTACGTTAATTAAAAACATCCGTCGATCAAATCGAAAGTCTCTGGCCATCTATACCATTGGATCTATTTTATTTTCTGAAAATTACCACTTATACCATTATAGATTAAATAATAAAATAATATCTTATTTTTGAAAAAAATCAAAGGAAATCTTGATTGATCAGTTACGGGGAGAAAAAAAAGAATTCGACGACAATTATGGGAGGCAATCAATATCCAATCTTGATCGGTAGGGGGGAGAGAAGAAATATATTCACGCTAACAAAATCTGCCGAATTGCCTTTATATTTTTTGTCAACAACCCAGCCGGCAACCTGTTCCGATCCCGTGCTCTAGGGACGGCACGTTCAAGCTTCCCGTCGAGGACAACAAGACCTACATACATGCTCCGCTCACCAATGCGGCATTCACCTACGACCTCTTCTTCGGGCGTCGCCGGCATAGCCTCACTGTCGTTGGTATTGTACTGACGCCTCCCTACGTGAAGCCCTTCACCGTCGAACATGGACCACATTTTTATCGCTCCCAAGTAGACGGTGACCGCTCTGCTCATGGCCGTTTGCACCTCGCGTGGCCTGCGGAACGGTATTACATGGTGGCGCGGCCGCTCCACCGCCATGGTGGAGTACAACGACGATGACGACGCGGCAACATCAGGTGGGGCGGCAGCGTACACTAATGATACCAACAATGACATATAATTTATTCTATTTATTTTTAACTTTAGACATGTTACTCCTATTGAGTTGTTCTTACTTTGTTAGATATATAGTAAAACTATCTATCTAGACATAGTTTCTACTTATACGTAATAATAAAAAGGCTTACCTAGAAAAATCTAAACAACTTAACCTAGAATGGAAGGTGTACATCTTAACTAAAATGATATCTATATTGGTAGTATAACCATTATTGCACATATAGTTTCTTGATAAATAAGTTGGCAGTGCAGACCATATGTGCCTATATCTTCCTATAACCTTTGTGATTACTTTAGAGTGAACAATCATTATATGTTTTAAATATTAATACTCTCTCTAGGTTAGTACCATTCTAGACTTCAGTTCAAGCTCTACCATCCATTTTGAGATATGTGGTGCACACTTTAAATGACTATTTATGTCATTGTAATACTTGAGAGCACAATTTATGACATAAAATCTTTTTTTAAAAAAAGTACAAAAGGAGTATTCATAAAGATACAATAGAACTTTAACTTAGCCTCAAAATAAAAAAAATAGTAATTAATAAGATTAAATTTAAAAGTCAAAATTTGAGATTTATGGCATCAAAATATATGGGCTGCAATAAGAGCCACCATAGTTTTTGCTTTTCCTTTTTAGGTTAATGTTTCAACCAAATGCATATTCAAGTTACACGGAGGTGCCATGTAAAAGAGAAAAACTATGGATTTGGATATGGATGGAAAATATATATATTATTAATTGATACATTAATCATAACTTCATAGATACAACATTGTATCTGTTGAGTTTATTGCGTTGAAAAATGAACAAAGTGAAAAACATATAATTTATTAGTTTTAGTATTTTTGTGAGTTAGAAGTTATTGAACAATAACTAATGCGTATGTGCTCTAAGATTTTTGTCCCGTGCGAGAGCACGCCTCGCACGGGTTGATGGACTAGTAGTTAAAATTGTCAACCAAATTATCAGTTAAAGATTATTGTGAACTTTGAATTTTAATATTTTTTATAAACCGATACATATATGAGTAGTATGCATGTACAACAGTACACGGTCCCGTATTTTTAAGTCCACGTACCTAGAGTCGTATTGACTATTGAGTATATGCCGTCGACATCCTTTTATATCATGCCGTATTTGTTCAGACGACACCTAGCTACAACCATACCATCAGATCTTCTATCTAATGGTCCAATTCTATTAACACAAATCACAATAAACAAGTTACAATTTTTTTTTTATGTAAGGATAAAAAACAAAACTATTTAGGCGCCTAAGTTTAGAAAATGTGCCATATAATTTCTGTCCTTGCTAGCTGGCTCGATCGATCATGTGAGAAGTAGCCATGGTATATGTAAAAAAAAATTGGTTTGATTCTCTCACTCAAAGTTGGTGGAGCCACGTACGTGGTAACAACAGTGTCCTTACCGGTCAAGCGGCGGTGTGTGCTCCGATGTATTTGTGGTGGTTTATGTTCCACGTGGCGACATGCATGTATCCTTAACCAAAAGATAAGACAGATCTATAACTACTATAAGCCTAAATCTCACTAAGCTAATTCTTTTGGCTGTGATTGGTTGAGGCTTCGAAAGTGATGTCAGCTGACATTATCAAAAGAGTTACTCCCACTAAAGCTCATTTATTTCCCACTAGCTATTTCTTTTAAAATAGAAAAAAGTCTTAGCACCTAAATCAAGTATCACAATTAAAATTTAATTGCACCATGGTGTTTCTCGCAATAAACTCTTCAAAACAAGACCCCACATGGATATATTTCGATAACTTTTTTGTAAAAATTTAAACTGTTTGTAAGCAAAAACCTGTTTGTAATTAAAAACTAACAAAACTGTATATCACATGGATTACATGTAGTCCTCCGAAACATGTATAATTTTATGAAGGAAAACTCCTAAAATTTTGGGAGGAGGGATGACCCTCAAGTATATAGTACGGGTGGGGTTCGGGTAGATAGATGAGATTTGAGTGACGCCCACTCTAAATAATCTGTACCATATATGCCAATAGATATAACCTCCATGAATTGATCTACTATATATATATATATATATATATATATATATATATATATATATATATATATATATATATATATATATAGGGCATCCTACTAATTAAATTAAACACAATGGCATGCATCATAAGACGTACTACTATTTTATTTTATTTTATTTATACGATATATATCGACCAGACCAGGTGGCCATTTAAACTATTGCAGTCGTTGCCGCCGTGGCGGCGTGCTATATGGATGATATGCAGGGTTCAGTCAGTGGACGTACGTACTACTTATTACATATCGCGGTGCCCTTTAATTAGCTTTTGTTGCGTTGCATTTGCATGGTGCGTTTAGATTTCATCAGGACGGACGACGGAGCGCGCGCGCGTGGCCACGGGTTGCAACATGTGGTCGCCATGGAAGGACAGCGAGTTGTCCGTCCACCCACGGCACACGTACGTACGCGCACCCGCGCACGTACGCAGGATATATATACATGATATAACAACACACGCACGCATATAATGAGCCCGTGTGACGTGCGCACAGTGACATGTAACGTCGTCGCATCTCGCGTGTAGACAAGTGTTGGGTATAAAGTCTAAACTGATGTACTCCCTTTGCAAGTTGTTTATGTCTTTTCTAAATTTATAAGTTTGACTATATGTATCTAAAAAACCTAAAATGACTTGCGCCATTTATCCCAAGAATAAGTGAACATCTAACGTATCGAGGAGTCAAACTTTGCTAAGTTTGAGAAAATATATATGAAAAATTTACTAGGTTCTTTGTGGTAGAACCAGGTAACCTGGGCATTTTCTCAACTTGGCATAGGTGCTCGTATTTTTCTAAATTTATTCTAGAATTTAACGGTATTGTACTTTTAGTGGTAGGACACGTTCCTATCAATAACGAGACGCATCTATTGGCATAGTCTTTGCAAAAGTCCTTATAAGGGTAGAGGCATTGTTTGCATATGTAAGTTGTGGGCATTCGTGTCTATACCGTGTAATTCGAAAAAAGTATAGGTCGGTTATGGTATATATAATTTGATTCTATACTACTAAAATTATTTGGAGATAATATTATTTTTATATACTTTTGACTCCTCAATAAACGTGATGTGCACTTATTTTTGATAGAGTGAGTACAGTTTAGAATGGAGGGAATAGAATATTAGAAGCACGCATGGTACTACATACACCCTTCGTTCAAATCGTAAATCCTTTTAGCTTTATAGTTTTTGCTGTTTACTTAGATATTTATGTCCGCATACATATATACACTGGCGGAGCCAAGGCCCGGCCACCCTAGGCCACTGCAGGCTCACCTGCTGCTTAGCTCAAGTTCCATACTAGTATGCACAGAGAACATAGAGGAGACTGGAAGGTGCTGCTGGCTGTCACTGTTAATGGTGGTGTGTTTTGCCCAGGCTCCACCGAGTTGCTGGCTTCGCCACTACATATATACACGATAAGCTATGTATCTCTAGCTATAACTAAAAAAAAGTCAAAATAACTTACAATTTAAATTAAATAGAATGCATTCTTATTTAGTAGGCAAATACAAAGGCGAGTTGTATGGTGAAAGTACGTAACACAACTATAGAAAAGAGTTTTACATATATACGTTTCGACTATTTATATTTGAAAGCATTTTAATTCGCGGTCATTCTATTCGATACGGGCGGGCGCCTTGAGGGACCGACGGCAAAAGTGATATCACACTGTAGCTGTACCAGACATTGGCTTAAATGCTTAATATCCAAGTGGAAGAAACCAAAAATTCAAACAGGACTAACAAAGAAGAAAGTGTGGTAGCCGACGAACACCGAGCTGTGGGCCTGCGGTTTTAAGCCTGCTGACTAGCACTCATTTACAGCCCGGTCCGTTGACTTGTTGGCCCGTTTGGATGTTAGCCTGCTCCTGTGGGCCGAATAGAAGCCACGTTGATTAAAGTTAATAACGCCCTCTGGTTGACCTTTATCAGCCACGTCATGTGGGACCCGCGGCTTGCTGATATCCCAGACGCTAACCGGCCTGACTGGCCGAAAAAGCCTGCTCTACGTTGGATAGTTGTTTGTTAATGTAATCAGAGATGTGTTCCTTGAAATTTTTTTCTATTAATTCTCTTATTATGTTTTTGTGTATGTCATTGCTATTGTTAGTTATGATTCGAGTACTAATTATATTTGCTCATATCTTTTATCTTCCTAAACATGGTCTCTCCACAATACTTGTCCTTGCAAATACTTGTTTAGCTTTTCACCATGGATCGATTTTGTTCATAGCTACATTTTAAGGGGTTGTAGTTGTCAGCACTTGAGTTGTGAGGATGTTGAAAGGTTTTATTTATTTTTCATGGATAAAAAAGGTTTAGAAACCCATAAAGTATCTAGTTTGGTAATGCATATGGGTGAAGTGGAGGGTCTTCATGTTAAGTGAGGATTGACTGAGAGATAGATTTATAATAACACAAATGTCAAAAAAAAAAAAAATTGAGGTGATGGGGGGGTCGGGGGATTGATCACCATGCATGCCTGTGTTCTACCTATTGTACTATGTGTCTTGATATATCGGCTGGTAGATTGTTATGTGTACGTCGATGTTTAAGTCCGACTCTAGAATGGAATAGGATTTTCCAATAGAGTATGGAACAACCTTGTGTCGATCATAGTGCTGTGGGGAGCTCCCTCACAGTTTTTGTCTTCAAAAAACCTTGTGTCGATCATATGAATGTGTTGAGAAGATTACCTAAATAAAGTTTCAATGGTTTTGAGGATTATATTTAGGCATGAGAGCTTACGATTCGAGATGTTGGGGCTAAATGTTTGCTTGAATCCATGCAGGCTTTATTGATGGCATGACTAATTTGTTATAACTGCTTTAAGTCAATGCCTATGTTTTGAGTAGCTTTAGGTTAACCAGTACCTAAGATATCTTCATGCCTGTTGCAATGTTCGTAGTAATAGTGGCATCCTCGATCACGTTGAATTTCATAGATTTCATCGGGATAGTGCCAACTAAGGTCCAAATAGAAAATTTTTTTTTTTTTTTGCGGTGAAAGAAGAATTATATTAGATAATTAGCTGGGTACATCAACACATTACAATTCCTCTGGATTACACAAATCCAGAAATTCATCTAAATTGTACCCACGCTGTGAATAGCTCCAGATCTCAAAACCAAATATGTTTGACGCTTTGTATAGATGACTGCACAGGCAAATACTCGGCAACAATTGTTTTCGGCCAGACAATAGATGCCCAACGGACGGCCAACATTCCTGCAGGCGGAGTTGAGAAACTTCTTCTTCTTCTTTGTGTCTTCCTTTTTCTTTTTTCTGCCACCGAAGAACGAGGAAGACTGATCTAAAAATTATTCTCTCTGGTCCTTCATCGTGGCCAGATCCAACCACAACAAAACGAAGAAGGGACCGAAGAAAATTATTCCATGGCGGCGGCATCATCTCCGCCTTGATGCCGTCGTTTGAAAACACAAGTCTCCATGTCGTCATGTCGATAATGATGCTGGTGCCGTAGATGCCGCCTTCATCTTCAACATGTCCGCCATAGAGAAAACGATTACACCCCACATCCTCGCCGTTGCCGGAGTGCGCAGGAGGAAGAGATAAATCTCCAATACCAAGAAACTTGGCATGGAGAAACCCTAACCTAAAGACTCAATCTAATAGGAAAAAAAATTACTAGAAAACAATGGATCCCCGCTCCCTCCGACCTCCGGCGATATGCCGGGGAAGGAGGGAGGGGGACCAACGGTGGAGACACCGAACGGCGGCGGCGGCGGCGGGAGTCACAGGCGAGACACCCTAACCTAACCTATCTGTTTGGTCTTGGTCAAATGGACAGGTATCACTAACTGCGGAGTTATTTTATTCAAGGTTTTTAGGCTCCTCCCAAGTTAGTTGTACTGTACCTCAGCTCAAAGCCACCAGTTGGCTTGCTATGGAGGCATCCTCCATGCAAATAGGTCTGGATATCGAGTAGGCTCGCCTCAGCTCGTCTTAGTCTGGCTTGTTAGGATGACGAGCTGACTTGACTCGGCTCGTTATACCTAATAAGCTAAAAAGCTAGTTTGGCTCGGCTAAAAAAAACTTGAGCTAGCTCGTTTGGCTCACGAGCCAGGGAGAAGAAAAGTAAAATGAAGACTATACTATACATTTCAATGAGTGTGATACAACACATATTTATCCATTATATATACATGCTAGTAACAAGTATCATAAATACGCATACAATAGAGTCCAAATTAGATCCATCATATAGATAAACATGCATACATACACAGGTTTCCTTTCCTAGAAGCTAAGCTCGTTGAGCTCACGAGTTAGATCGAGTTGGCTCGTTATAGCTAACGAGCTTAAACCTTGGTTTGCCTCGGCTAAGCTCGGCTCGTTATCCTAACGAGCCAAGATGAGCCGAGTCGAGCCAACCACAAGGCGAGCAAGCTAACAAGCTTCAGTTTTACGTCCAGGCCTACATCAAATGTTGGATGTTTGTTTATGTAACTAGGTAAATGCCCGTGCGTTGCAACGGTAAAAAAATTAATACCATGATAATATATGTATGAATGTGTATTGTACTGTTACTCCAAAAAGATGTTGTGAGCGTGATATTTAAAATATCAATATGGCACAAGCTCGACAACGTACATCGGCTATTGGGTGAAATAGATGTGTTGTACATAGAGGGGAGGCCATTGGGCGAAACTAAGATATTAATTATGTACAATCTCATTATTAGACATTAAGTGATTTTTATAAACTTATTATCATAGTCATTTTTGTTTGTAAAGAAAGCATATTGTGGGAATCAACGGTAGTGTGAGTTGCCTAACCTAAACAGCAAAGGCATTGAAAGTTTCAAAGTAGAAGTTCATATATACTCAGATTTACATGCTGTCCAAAATTACACACGTGAAAATTTCAAAATAGAAGTCCACACATATGAAGAAGTTTATATATATAATGACAAGAAAGAATATTATATACGACGAAGTTGCCTAACCTAACTGGATAAGATATTGTTACATGATATTACTATTAATTTTCTAACAGATGGCAACTGAAGAAAAACCAAATTATTGTTCAAGCTATATAAATGGTAGGAAAAAACTTACAGAACGTCGTCAGAAACAAAACACACTCTGGTTTTAGGCCTGTCCTGTTACTCGGAGGAAGTTATTACATACTGCCCAAAATTATACACTACCAAGAAGTACACACTGCCCAAAATTATACACTACCAAGAAGCATTCAGATGGTATTGTTTTGTATCCCTTTCCCGACTTCTCGGAATCCAACGCCAACAGTCAATTAGCTACTGATCCTGTGATTGGCATTGAAGGTCCTGCTGCATAACAGATCAAATAAGAAACTGGTGGTAATCTTGTGTTGCTTGAACCTAAAGAGTCAAACAATGGAGTTGCTTGAACCTCAAAAACTTTGTAGTAGTCCTGCAATCATAATTAAGTTCATTAAACAAATATAGAAGCACTGAATAGGAACCATTTTGCTGATCAACACTGAATTTTAAAGCATTTAGGACTGTAAAGATGGTTGGACTGAACCACGCACATGTCTTGCAAGATCTCCACAAACTTCAGTATGCCTCAAGATTGGACTGATGCAGATTATAAATTTAGTTCATCAAACTTGTTCTATAGGTCTAAGGCTATGGTAATTGCCATTCAAAAAGATCCACCTTTCTAGATTCTACCAGATCTGCATCCTAATTATATATGCGTTTGCAAGACACAAAGGAGCAGGAAGTAAGAAAGGGAAAGACAGCTCTTGGATCTACAAATGTTGTCTTCTTCCTGAGTAAAAAACAGTTGTAGAGATATGCTTCAAATCTGACAGGAACAAAGCCTTAGGGATAAGATTCAGGGAGGCAAAAAGGGCTAAAAAGCAAAACAAGCAGCATACTTTTGGGTTGACAAAAAAAAACAATTTCCCACCTCCCAACTTTGCCTGAACCTTGCTGGGATGCAGTCCTAGCTGGTGAATAAATTAGAACCTGACAATTCACAAGGATAAGCTGACAGTTGTGAAGAAAAAACTAAAACATTCCCATATGTCTAGAAAAATAAAAAGTACCAACACATCACTAAGAACACAGAAGATAAGATTTACTTTACTGGGCCACTCCACCACAACATCCATACCCTATAAGATGAGATTGATGGGAAACAAATCTGCTGGGAGAGGGAAGGAGATAATACCTCATCATGGCACCATAAACTGGAAGGGACTGCGTTGATCAGAGGGAGACAACAGATTCGGGTGTCACCTTCCCCTATCTCAGGGGTTCCTTGCATATAAAAGAGATACTGCATGTGGAGATCGCTGCAGCAAGGGCAGCATCAATGCAAGTCTGGAAGACCAGAGGAGTTTTGATGGCAATGGATACAAGCGCCTTCAGATCTGACTGCCAGATTGCCGTATGGACTGCTTATAGAGGAAGATAACTGCGTGCAAGGGAGAGATCGAGTGCACAGAGGGATAGCTATCATCATTGTAAACTTAACTGAATTGCTTATTAGAGAACGATTAGATACCAAATATTCAGGCCAATGAAGATTTGTAGAATGAAGACAAATCTTTAATAAAGCTTGCTTATCTATTCCTCTCCTATCTATTCAATTCCCAAGCAGGAGAAGCAACCAAATCACTACAATCTTTTTCACCAGCAACATATGCATTGTTCTGCATCTAGAAAATATTAGGTAAGTCACAGCAAAACTACACAGTTTTGGGTGGAGAAGCAATCAAATTCTGCATTTACTTTCCTATGGTCACCAACCAACAAATATCATTTTGGCTTTCTATAAATTGCTAAACCAAAACGATATTGACAATCTGTAAAGTTAGAATTTTTGGGTTTCAACCACTCACCTCAACACACACTGGCTAACTCCTAGCTCTGATCCACTAAGCCTTTCTACCCTGTAGAAATGCCATGAACATACCTGCAAAACCCAAAAGGCACAGGAGAATTGAATCATGGATAATTACCAAACTCCGATAATGGTTTGGCATCCAAAGAAATAAATTATTCTTCAGAAAATGTAGATACTTGCAGTGGCAAATGTATATTAGCATAAATACATAATATTCCTTGTCTAGCTTGACCTTTGGTGCATTTTCAGCAGCATGGCCCTTGTCTAGCTTGACCTCGAAACCAATTACAGTCTCAGTCTGTACTCTTACAGCTGATCTTTTCCAACCACGAATATCGTCATTTGTGAGGTCCATATCTTCCACTTACCTCTCTTCAAGATCATGTCCCTAGCGGATGGATTTTGATCCAATTACTACCCAAAACAACAGCTTCCCCTTCTGATTGGAGTTCGGAAGCCAGAGGCTCCACCACATTCAAATCAGCCTCAAGGTGCCTCAAGATTAATGAGTTTGTCTAGTGACATTTTTTCATGGGGCAATTAGCATTCACATTCCCGAATAATATATATTTGTAATGAGAAACTAATTGCGTGAATCCAAATCAAAATAGTTTACATTATGGTCTAGATCTGGTGGTTTGGGTCTAAAACCATAGATAGCTTATTGGGTGCACAAATTCGTACAGCAGTAAGGCAAGAGAAGAGACTGAATTTCGTACAGCAGGAAAGGAAGAGAAGAGATGGCATACCTTGTGGGCGCTCACCGCTAGGGAAGGGGCGGATGAGGACCTGGCGTAGGGCGGCGGCGGCATTCACCCAGTCATCACAACCAGGAAAGGAACAGGGACTGATGAAGCCTTGGCCATGGCGCAAATGGTGGTGGGTTGAGCTGTGATCTGGGGGTTGGTGCTGCGCGGTGGTTCGTGAGCAGGGGCTTCCGTTAAGGACAGGAGGGTGATGGACAGGGCTGCGGCGGCATGGCGTCGGGGTGGTCTCCCGTAGGGCCATGGCCTCACTGGCCCTTGACGCCGGGAAGAAAGGGAAGGGCCGCTAGCCGGAGCAGGAGGCGTTGCAGGACTCCTCGGACTCAACGACGTTGAGGTGCGGTTGGGATGGCGGCGTGGTCCGGCGGCGTCGATGGAGACGGCGTCGGGGTTTCCGGTCGGGTGCGGCGTGGAGGCCTCGAGCGCCGGCGTGGAGGTGTCGACGGCGCTGCAGCCGGGGAGTCTTCGTGGGGGGAGGAGGAGGGTCGGCGAAGCTCGAGCTGGCGACGGCGGCGGCTAGAGCCCGAGCTGGCGGCGGCGGTGTCCTTTTCCTCCTTCCTCGAGGGCGGTGCTGGAGCCTCCCTGGGCTAGCCGGGAGGCCAAATCCAGTCCTTGGGCGGCCGGATCCGGAATCCCGGCTGCTGGATCCGGCCGGCACAGGCCGGGAGGCGCGGTGGCCGGCGGCGGCTGTGGTGGTGGCTGCCGGAGCTCGTGTGGACGCGCAGGCGGCGGTAGGGCTCTCAGCCGGTGCTCAGGCGCGCAGCAGCGACGTCGTGGAGGCAGCACCGCGTCCGGCGGCGTCAATGGAGCCGGCGGCGCAGCGGCGTGGAGGCGTCGAAGGCGTGAGGCGCGCGGTGGAGGGGCAGTAGTGCGTGCGTTTGTTTCTTTTTTGCGGGGAGGGAGACGGGGAGTCGAGGGCTGCGGTTTTTACTGGTTGGCGGGAGTGGGTGAAGCGAAGCTAGACGGTAAGACGACATCCATACGTAATTTTTAGGAGTAGAGATTAAAGATGTATTCTTTGAATTGTTTTTATTAATTTTTCCTTGATGTTTTTGGTATATATCATTGCTATTGTTAATTATGATTCGAGTACTAATTTTATTTGCTTGTATCTTTTATCTTCTTAAATTGGGTCGATCCGCTTTTCTAAAAAATAGTGAAGTGATGGTGGATTGACCACCATGCTATATTATTCTACCTATTGGTGTGTTGATGTTGAAGCCTGGCCCTATAGAAATAGAATGGTGTAGGAATTTACTATATAGAGCACGGGAGAACCTTGTGTCGATCATATATATGAATGCATTGAGAGAAGTACGTAAATAAAGTTCCAATGGTTCTAAAGATTAATTATATTTAGGCATGCATGAGAGCTTGCGATTCGAGATGTTGGGGTTAAGTGCTTGCTTGAAGCCATGCAGGTTTTATTGTGTTGTATGGCATGACTAATTTGTATATTTGCCTTAAATCTATGCCTATGTTTTAAGTGTTAACTAAGTGGAGTGATCTTTAATTAGATTCTTGGCGAAATAAGATTTAAAATGACACACTTTTTATTATAATATGTCTTGTTGTAATAAACTTAGAACTAATTGATGACGACATGGTGACCTATCGTGGTTTAATAATAAATATAATGGTTATGTTGGAATATTTCTTAATTGCATTTTTGTTGTTATTGTTGCTTCCGCTGAGACACTCTTAAAACCTTAATGTAGAATTGAAAATGGCAGCCAAAGTGCTCACGAAGTCAATGCAGCAAATTATCCAAACGGAACCTTAGTTACACATTTGAAGTGCCAAATATTGTACTAGTATTAATGTTTATATAGTAATAAAACCATAAGCACAAGGGCATTCCCAATAATATAGCTAGTTGCTAGCTATATTATAGTGTCAATTCATCAGTACTGTCGGTTGGCGCAGGAGTTTTTATTTTAATATCTTCTCCCTTTTGTATTCATGTCATGCAGCTTCCAAGATGCAGTCCGGTGAAACCAGACAACCAGTAGGCTTTTTGCGTGATGGGAGAGGGAAATTGACAAAGCAACGACCTTGATTTTTGAACGAGCCTAGCGACGAAACAAGCGCCAACCGACTTCTTCTCGTATCTTCTCTTTTATTCATGCACTAAATCTCACGTCGACTAGCTACGTAGTTATCCGTTGAGGACACACTAACAAATATCTAGGTTTTTTTTCCCGTGATGTGTGAATGAACCTGTTCTCCTCCACACGTACCCAAAAAAAAAAAAAAAAAAAAAAAAAAAAAAAAACAGCTCCTCTGTTCAAAATGTGACTTTGTCTACCACCCATGGACGTGGCCGGCCGGGTCGACAGCAAAGCCAAAGCAATGAAGGCTGTCGCCATGCATTGGGGTATGGTCGTTTGGGGATGTTTCAAGGAAGCTCTGCCTGGCATTATTGGATTGCAGCTATCAACAATAAGCAAGCCCTAATCTGGTTCGCATTGGTTCTACCAAAGCAAAACGTATATACCTTATGCATGGTACTATACGGTAGTGGCTGCCTATATGTAGTAAAGGCAGCGGCGTATTGATGTACACCGAATAGCTCAGGCGCACGCTCTCAGACCTGCCGCTGCCAACCGGACATTCCGAGCGAGTTGTCGACATGGCCGGCAAGAGGGCCATCCTCGCGCTCTTCATCTGGGCCATGGCTCTGCTGCTTATTTTCATGTCTGCCCACGGTACGTGAATAGTAACTTGAAACCAAAAGTTATTCACTCTTCCTAAACATTAGCTGCCTCAAAATTTGAGTTACTTCAGACGATATTGTCAATTATTTTTTGTGTCAATATATATTAGATTTTGTCAGGTTTAGAGTTTTGTCTATTGGTTTTTTTATTTCTAGATCCAAAAATTACATATTATAATAAAGCTGCAATTTTAACATAACATATATACAATAACTTTCACCTGAAAGGGATCAAATTTTAGCAACTCCCATATATTTCTACATTATGGAAAGAATTTATCTGTTTTTTTTGTTCTTTTTTCTCACGCTGTCTTTAATTTGCAGTTCCGGCGGTACTCGCCGCCCGTGAGGATGCCGTCTGCTTTTGCTGCGCTGACAAGATCTGGTGTACATTCGACCCCAATTGCTGCACAAACGATTGCTGCTCGAGGCCACCACCAAGTGCAAACTAATTAATCCTCTACGTAATATACGGGCCAGACTCTGTCGTCTTTGGCTTGGCTGTTTCTTAATTAGTTCTCCCTACGTGTTTCAACATCACCAGCCTGACTATACGGATATGGATGAATGCACATGATGATTGATGAATGAATAAGAGAAGGCAACGGCCCATGCATGTGTGCTACGTACAGTTTCCATAAAAAAAATCAGATATACTCCCTCGATTCCAAAATATAAGACGTTTTGGTCTTTTTAAATACGAAATTTTTGCTATGCACCTAAATATACATTATGTTTAGATTCTTAGTAAAATTGTATCTACAAATATCAAAACATCTTATAATTTGGAACAGATTGATTAAGTACCACGTCAATTTTACACTGCATATGTATATGCAGTATGTGTGCGCATCCAATCCTCTTGCTCAGGAGCTCTCTATATAGCTCTCCCATCCATGAGTTGTTAAAAGTGACTCGTGGAATGAGTTATCAACTCATGAGTCAACTCCCTCCGCTAGAGAACATGCAATTCTCTAATGACTAATTAGAGAGCTTAACTTTTTTGCGAGCAATTAGAGAGCTTAACTATGTATGCACCTCTTGTATCTTTGCACCCATAGGCAGGTCACCTGTCATCATAGACAGGGTTCAACAAGACCTATGTGCGAGATTACATACATCACAAACGACTATTAAGTAAGAAGCCATCTGTCATATTTGACACAAAATGAGAGATGGATGTCAAGTCTCCGTAGAAACCCGAGTATCTAATTAGAAACAATCACATCAAAGATTGATGGTGCCTATCTCTGTCAGTGATAGTTTGAAATTCACACAGATGCCCTTCGAGAGACCCAACTTTGATGCGGTAGCCTCTAGGCACCATGGCGGTGCCATCCCCATGATCATTCTCTCTGCCTTAGTCGTGCCGTCCCAACCTCCTATGTGTCCTGGCGTGCCCTAGAATTCTCGTAGCTACCCCACATGCACGACAGCACCACACCATACAAATTCATACCCCACATGCACGACAGTACCACACCATACAAATTCCCCAAAGCCCGAAAGAAAACTCCTTTCCAAAGTTCACTCCTTACTTGCTTAATTCCTAATTTCTATAGATTTTATTTCTTGTTGGAGTATCATCATCTCGGAATGGAGGAGCAATCTAGTCCCCATGGTGAAAAACCTTTCCTAAAAGGTATACCATATTCCTCGATCCATGCATGTTTCATGACCCAACCATGTCAGGAACTTTGTGAGTATGGTTGTGAAATTCTCTATGATGAACTAACATGCCATAGATGTTTATGTAATGTTTTATGTTGTTTTATCATAAAAGGTGCCTAGAGATAAACCTTCTACGACGATAGGATTTTTGTTACTGATATGTCACAGAGTCAAGTAACCCTTTTTAATCAGTGACACAATCTAATCATCATCGAAGGCCCTATTATGACCCACCTCCTCCTAAGGGGATATTTATAGCCTCGGTGAAGATATCCTAGGCCCATATATTGTTTCCATCAGGTTTCTTCATTTGTTTTTTGTGGATACAAGTCTCACCATAATTTTTCACAGTGATTAGAGCTACCCCCAACACACTCATGTGGTTTAGGGAGTGTTTAGATCTTTTAGGGATTAATTATAAGAATCTACTATCTCCTATTAATAGAAGTGGAGGAGACTGTTGGATTTATGTACACTGAGTCTCTAGATTGTTGTATTGTAGCCTAAAATGAGGGCTATTCTCAATCCTTCAATTAATCTATTGAAATTAGAACTGAATGTTGGGGGAGCCCATGTTCATATGAGCCAAGTCCCCCAAAAAGAGGCCTAATGGAAGGTAGTATAGTGCCTTGTAAATTCCTACCCCACTAAGGGGCTGCTTGTAAATTACCATCGCCTATATAATGCTAAGAGCATGAGGGCATGGCCCTACTTCCCTCTCACTCACTCACATATATGAAAACCCTAATGTGTCCCCTGTTGTTTACGCCAGACTCTTCCCCTCTCGCCTAATTGAAGTACCACTACAGAATCTTCTCCAGTTGTCCATCGTCGGGAGAAGGTTCCAACCAACTTCTTCGGTCGACTTTCACTGGAGACCTTCTCCGGCCACATGGGAACCTCCTTCAGCCAATCGTCACCGGAAGAAGGTTCCAGCTAGCTTCTCTAACCCGACCTTCGTTGGCCGGACCTTCTCCAGCGTGGACCTTCGCCGGCCGGACCTCCGCAGGCCTTCGTCAGGGGACCTTCTCCAACCCATCTAGCCTTCTCCTACCTTCTCCAAGGAGGCTTCACCTCTCAACCTGTTCGGGATCTGCTGTCCCAACACTAAACATGTTCTTTAGCCTAAGGTATTTGTTGTTTTTGTCTCTAGCACAACAAATTAGATTAAAGTTTCCCATCACTAGGCATCGCCATCTAGGGGCCTCCTCAATAGCAACATGCAAATAGATAGTGAGATGAGGCTTAGAAAGAACGAAAGAACACCATAACCGTAATGGAGAGTTATGTGAGCCCTGAGAGAGACTAGCTATTTTGGAGTCACTAGCTATTTGATCTCTCTCCTTCATAGCCAATAAAATTCTTACTAGACTAGTTATTTGGAAACCATTAGGACCCCATCAGCTGGCTTTTGTTCCTTTATGTTCCTTGGAATGCATTTTTAGGTAATCGGTAGTATCTCGTATGTGGGCTGTAGATTGTTGTTATCTTGAACAATGTTTTGGTGAGATTGAGAGGGCATAATTTGGATGCTTGCTAGTACAAAGCGCCTATAGTGAAATTTTTATGGATTTGTTGAGCTTTCCCTTTTTAGAGCTTTTACATATTTGTATCACTTAGGCCCCGTTTGGTACGGCTCCAATTCACTAGTGGAGCTATTTATTTTGGCTTCAGCTCCATAAACGGCTCTATAGGTGGAGCTGGAGCAGTTTTGGTAAACCGTTTGGTAAAACAGCTCCAAATATGCAATTCCTTAAACCGTACTCTCACAGAACGCCATGTAGGATGAAGTGAAGCCGGGTGAAGCCACAATTTTTGGCTCCATCCCATCTCAGAGCTCTGTGAGAGCATGATTTAAGGAGCTTCGCATGTGGAGCCGTTTTATTTTACCCCGTTTGGCACAAAAGGGCTCTAAACGGCTCCGAAGCCGGTGGAGGAGCTGTGCCAAACGGGGCCTTAGAAGGATCGTTATTACCTATTTTATGTTTAATAAAATTGACACCGTCTCATGTAGGTTCTTTAAAGAAGAGTAGTGTGGCCTATATTTTAACCTTCAACCACAATCATAATCTTTTTTACCTGAACTACAAAATCAAGTATCCAACACCCAATTGTTGCGAAATCAAGTATGCAACTGTAGAAATCGAAAAGGAACACGGCTCTAACCAATGCAATATGGTCCTAGAGGTGCTTTTTTCTATTTTTAAAATATAATGAAAAACTAGTTTAACACTTAAAGTTTGATAAAAAATTAGTTTATTAAAATTATGAAAAATGAAACTAGTACTGATTTTTTTCTAAAATTGATATCTATTTGTGTTGTGATTTACTATCAAGAGTTATTTATCTTTCTATTGTTTTATTGTTTAAGCCATGCTTCTTCTATATTTAAATTAACATTGTATACTATACGAGACCTAGATCGACCAAGATAATTATCAGATTAGGGCTACATATAAAGATATGGAAAACCACACCAACCTCCCACTCACAGATGCCATACTTTACGAGAAGTTGCAAAATAGACCTGCAAAAAAACTGGCACAAGTTCCATTTCAGTAAAAAAAAGGAGCGGGCACTGTATACTATTAGCATTAGTCCAAGTTTTTTTTTTTTTTTCATCGTTGTCTATCTGTCGGCTTTTATCGCCTTACAGAAGACCCTATCGAGACGTCCAGCTGTAATCGGGTTTCTTCACTCATTATTGCTCTATATGCGAATTTCTATTCTGAAGATATATCGAATCCCTCGCAATCGCAATCCATAGTGATCGAAAGCTGCTCTACAATGCCTCATGCTGGTTTTTAGGCATGATTGTCTACACTGGTGAATCTAGAAAATAGAGTTACCAGCGTCATTATCAGAGAAAGCTGGGTAATATGATATTTTATTAGGATCATAAACTAAATAAAGCCTTACTTTTTCAAAGATTAACAAAAATCATCAGGATAGGCCCCGGTAATATATTATAGATTCACCCCCTAAATGTCTTGTACATTGCAGAAACATAGATCTTAGTTTCATATAATTGCCATCCAAATATCAGCCAGGCCTCCTGTCGCCTTACGTGTCCCAGGCCAAAAATAACATGAACCTTTCTCACGGTATCTCGTAGGTAGGGCCATAGACTGGTGTTGGCTTGAGGATTGAGCGTGACAGTTGCTGAGATTGAGAAGCCATAATTGTTAGGTGCTGGCAGGTGCTAAGCGTAAGAGAGTTTTTTCCTAAAAATATGTTGATCTTTCTCTCTTTTTTTTTTTTTTTTTCAAACAAACAAGCATGAGACTGGTCTGTTTGGTTCAGCTGTAAACTGGAAAAAATCTATTGTGAATTATGTGCTGCAAAAAGTTGTAAGATATTTGGTTAAAATAACTATGAAACATACCATCTCATTTTTGTCTCCAATGAAACAGCTGTAAAACGTTTATCTACTTCCACGCGTTAGAAGAAAGCCTAAAGCTAGAAAAGCAACTTATAGGTCTACTCGTCTGGTTGGCATTCTTGTTTCTTTAAATTTTTTTTTGGCAGCAGAAGCATTTTCTTCGAGCTGGAACAAACACAGCCTCAGTTTTACATTCTGCCCCACCTGTTTACGTTTTCCTATCCACGCACTGCATATGTTCCCAAACCTAAATTAAATAAATAGGGGCCTCCGTCCTTTCCCGGCAACGCCATATTAATAGCTCGGTGTTTACAATGTTGCAAAGCCCTTGAGTCTTTGAAGCTTTGTGTACGTTGTACTCACCTAAGGGTTTGTTACTACACAGTTTTCTATGGAATTGACATCTTGCACTACTACTTAAAATATTAACCGAGACGGACAAAAAGCATTAACCGAGGCGGTTTTTGCAACCGCCTCGGACAAATGGTCGCGGTTAATCAGATATTTTGCGAGGCGGTTCCAAATGCCCGCCTCGGTTAATAATTAAAAAAAAAAAAAGAAAAGCCCATACCAAACCCTAACGGGCTTGGATGCGGGCCGAGATCTGCCCCCCGCATGCCCTCGCCGCCCCTGCCGCCCCTGGCACCCCCGCCAGCGAGGCCGGCTTGCTTGCAGCTGGCTGGCGCCCTCCGCTTAGCGCTAAGCGCTGCCGCCGCGAGCACCCCTCCGCCATGAGGCCGGCCCTCGCCCGCGTGCTCGCGCGCGGCAGCCGCTGGCACCACTTTCCGCCGCGAGGCCGGCTCGCAGCCGCACGGGCGCCCCTCCGCCACGCGCGCTAAGCGCTGCAGCAGCTGGCACCCTCTGCGGGGCGGGGCTCTCGCGCCCGTGAGCTTGCCGGCCGCCGTGAGATCGCCCCCCGCGAGCTCGCCTCGCCTCGCGAGGCCACCCCTCACCCTTGGCTTCGCCCCCCGGCGTGCTGCCGTCCCTCCGCCCGCGAGCTTCGCGCCGCGTGGTGAGGCTGCACCGCCGCCCGTGAGGCCACTGCCTCCGCTGCTCTGTCTACGATTTGGGAGGGAGAGGAGTGAGAATGCTGCTGTGTGACTTGTGACGGCTAAGAGATGGAATGAATGAGTTAGGGTTTAGAAGGCTTGCCGTATATATATGAAGAGCCAGTTATTGGGCTTAAATGGGCTGTCTGGATTTAATATGTACCAAGACGGGCCTTATAACACAACCGCCTCGATTAATGTATTTATCGAGGTGGTTGTGTTACAACAACCGCCTCCGTTAATGTAGATTAACCGAGGCAAGTATTATTAAGGTGTCCGCCTCGGTTAATCTTTTTTGCGAGGCGGTTTTTGCAACCGCCTCGGTTAATAAAAAATGGCCGCCTCGGTTAATGCCTAGCATTAACCGAGGTGGTTGAAAATTCTAACCGCCTCGGAGGGGGTTTTGAAAAGGTTGCGGTTAATATTTTTTTGTAGTAGTGTTGTTAGGCTAGTTCTTTGAAAACAAACACTTTATATAGTTTTTATTATGCATCTAGAAATTATGTATTTTTAATGAAATAAATAGTAAAAGCTATGTATAATTCTATATACAGAAAAATAAAATGGCTTATAA
Source organism: Chrysopogon serrulatus (assembly GCA_015844335.1). Classification (NCBI taxonomy): domain Eukaryota; kingdom Viridiplantae; phylum Streptophyta; class Magnoliopsida; order Poales; family Poaceae; genus Chrysopogon; species Chrysopogon serrulatus. The sequence continues at coordinate 65,202 of JADLZL010002881.1, forward strand.
TTTGAAATGCAGGGAGTAGAACAAAAGTTCCCTCTATAAGACTAAGTATTAACAGGGCCATTTCCATTTCTTTAGCGAGGCCTCCAATGCAACGGACCAGAGATCATCATAGTGTAATAGAAGAGTTTTTGAGATTCCAATTTCGCAGTAGTAGTCTAATTACGTCATAATAGCGAATGTCGAGCACCTGATGCTGAGATCACCGCTTCATGATGATGTGAGCTGTGAGGCTTTTACATACGCCAAAGCTATCAGGCGTCAGGCCGGGATAGCAAAACCAATGAAATAAAGCGACAGTGGGATATCATCCATGCATGAGGGATTTTGGCTGGCATAGGTTCAATCGCGCAAGCTAAAGAAATATGTAGCCGATCCGCTTGTTAAAAGTTTAATTATAGATAAAAAACTAATATTATTTATATTATGTATAGTAAGTATTATTGGATTAACAGTAGAATATATTTTCATATAATAACCATATTTGAAGAGATATACAAATACTGATATGGTAGCGCTATTCTACACCCTAAGTGTAGATGTAGAATATTATTCTAGACTCAGGAGCTAATACTGACAAATATAGCTCCTGACAAATACTGACTGAACCACTTTCAGTATCTTTTAGTAGTTGGCGTTAGTATTTATCAGTATTACAAAATCCTGAGAAATACTGACATGTAAATACTGAACAATACTGAATTTTGTTCAGTAGTAATCAGTATTAGGCACTTGGGTGTAGAATAGCATGTGTAAATACTGCTATTATTTTTTGTAAATTTATTTTTTTTACTAATTGAGGAAGGCAAAATATTTTTTTTTTAAATGGAGGGAGTATAGTTATCCGCTTGATACTAAGCTGCCTATAAATAAACGCAGGCGAGAGTGGTGACTACAGGGACTAGTCGATCAATTATTCCAAACCGTGGCACACTCGGGCTCTCCTTATACCTGCCGGCCATTTTGCATTGAGATGTAGAGAAGAGTGGAGACGTAGGATCGACATGGCCGCCGCCGGCAAGACAAGGGGCACGATCCTTGCGCTCTTCATCTGGGCCATGGCCGTGCTCATTCTTCATGGCCGCCCTTCACCCCAACGGTACGGGCATACCCCGCTCCTAAATTAAAATCGTTCTCTATAAATTACCAGCAGGGAGCTGGTTACTAGAGTTAATTAGATAGGTAATTAAGGTACATACTACTCTCTCCATTCTAAATTATAAGTCGCTTTGATTTTTTGATATATCTATTTTGCTATATATATCTAGACACGTTATTATATCTAAATATATATATAGTAAAATAGATGTATCAAAAAAAAGTCAAAACGACTTATAATTTAGAATAGTGGAGTATTGTATATACAGTATGCATCAGTTGCCATATTACTTGTTACAGGAATGCATGCGCATTCTTGTAATATAATATTAACATCATCCGTTTTTTTTTGTGATGAAAGAAGAATTATATTAGATAATAGCTGGGTACATCAACGCATACACAAATATTCAAAAATTCATCTAAATTGTACCCACACTGTGAATAGCTCCAGATCTCAAAACCAAACCTGTTTGACACTTTGTATAGATGACTGCACAGGTAAATACTCGGCAACAATTATTTTCGGCCAGACAGTAGATGCCCAATGGACAGCCAACATTCCTGTAGGCGGAGTTGAGAAACTTCTTCTTCCTTGTGTCTTCCTTTTTCTTCTTTCTGCCACCGAAGAATGAGGAAGACTGATCTGAAAATTATTCTCCCTAGTCCTTCATCGTGGCCAGATCCAACCACAACAAAACGAAGAAGGGACCGGAGAAAATTATTCCATGACGGGGGTATCATCTCCGCCTTGATGCCACCGTTTGGAAACATAAGTCTCCATGTCGTCATGTCGATGAAGATGCTGATGCCGTAGATGCCGCCTTTATCTTCAACATATCCGCCATAGAGAAAACGATTCCACCCCACACCCTCGCCGTGGCCGGAGAAGAGCAAGAGGAAGAGATAAATCTCCAATACCAAGAAACTTGGTATGGGGAAACCCTAACCTAAAGACTCAATCTAATAGAAAAAACTTACTAGTAAACGATGGATCCCCACTCCCTCCGACCTCCGGCGATACGCCGGAGGAGGAGGGAGGGGGACCAGCGGTAGAGACACCGAACGGCGGCGGCAGCGGGAGTCACATGCCGCGAGACTTGCGAGTCGAGTCGTCGTGTTATTAACATCATCCATCGATGCTGCTTGTTTTACAGCTCTGACTGTCGCCGGCCAAATCTTGTGCTTGTGCTGCCCTGAAAAGAATGGTTGCACAACCGACCCAGATTGCTGCAGCAACGGCTGCTGCATGAGACACAACTAATCCTACTACTACATATTTATATATACGAACATGCCCGGCCGAGCTCTCATGTCGTCGTCGTCGTCGTCGTTCATGGCTGCCTCCTGCTTCTTCTGAAGTGTTACACGTACTTCAGCACTCTGTCTATACTATACTATACTATATATGAATATAATGATGGATGTATGAACGAATGGATGAATAAAAGGCAGTCACACCCAGTCTATACTAAGATGCTTTATGTTTTCAAGAAATTTCCGTGATAATAAAGCTAAAAAAGTGAAAAATTAATTGTCGATTGATCCTAGGGGAAATTTAGGGAATAATATAATTCGTATATGAACAGAAGCTATGGGGCGAAATAGGGGGGGGTGGGGGTGGTCCTGTTATGACTTATGAGCCGGCTGCTCGGACGGAAGCAGACAAGCAGTCCGCTCATAATTTTCCCCGTGCGCGGTCATGTCCAGCCTATACGGCGTAGCTCTCTCACGGCCCACCCCTTTTCCACTCCGGTGGTAGGAAGAGGGCGATTACATTATGTCAACGCATAAAGATGAGAAAAAGAAATATTAAAGAAAAAATATTAGAAAATTGGAACAAAAATAATTGGTGGTAGAGGTTGAACGGTAAACCAAAATATTAATTAAGGCTCTGTTTGGATCTCATAAACTAGTAACTAGTTGACTAACAATTAGTTCAAAAGGATCCAAATATGTGAACTAGTGGATGCACTAATGACTAATCTAAAGCTAATCTATGGCTCAACTAGTTACTAGTTCACTAGTTTACAAAATCCAACTATTTGAACTTGTTGTTAGTTCAGTGGATCCAAACAGATCCTAAGATAATCATTCCTCACCATTACATGTTGCAGATAGTTTCTCTCGCTTATAAATATTTATATTGTTATAAACCATACCATACTATTTAATTCTAAGATGAAAAATATTTTATCCTTACAACCATACCAGAATATTTTATCCCAAAAATAATTTTTATAATAAATTTAAAAAGAAATGGTAGAAAAATAAAAATGAAATAGAAATAGAAGGAAAATAAAAATATATTATTTAGCATAAAATAGAGATAAGTCAATAATAGAAGAGAAAAATATAAATAAAGATAAATATAATAATAAGACACCATAAATAAACCTAAATGCTACTCCCTCCGTCCCAAAATAATCGCCGCTTTTTGCTTCCCGAGAAACATATGCCAGCAATTTTTATAAATAATAAATATTATCGATTAGTATCATAATTAGTATCATCGGAAAGATCTTTTGAGTCTAGTTTTTTAACAAAATTATTTAGACACATAAATATTGTGCGTATTTTCTATAAATCGAGTCAAACTTGCGACACGAAAATCGGAAACGACATTTAATTTGGGACGGAGTAGTACTCTACGACCGCATTTCTTTCCTTATTTGGCAGGCAGGCAGGTTGGTTTTCTAAAGCAGACTGTGCAGGTGAACAGTGGGTTTCCTGCACGTGCAGGCTGTAGTAAAATCCATAAATAAAACATGCTAAATGCTACTTCCTAAGCGCCAAGCGCTAGCGTCGCCGCGGCGGCGCACACACCGCCGCACCGTCCGATGGACTCGTGACTGCACAACGGTGGAAACCGCTAGATAGGGGTGGCCCACCGCCTTTGTTCGAATATTGGGACGCGCGCCTGTCCTCCTCCCGCTGTTCTCTGTCCGTTCCCCATTCCCTCTCCGTCCAAACCACCCACCGGGCGAGCCTCTCCGTCCAAACCACCCACCGGCGAGCCTCTCCGTCCAAACCACCCACACCGGCGGTCATCGGAGGCGCTCCGCCAGCGCCTCGCCCTCCCCGTGCGGCGCGCGCGAGCCCCCTCCGCGGCCTGTCCTCTCCGGGCGAGGCGCTTCCCGTCGGCGAGGCATCGACCGAGGCGCCGCTGAGCCGTGCTCGCTCACCGCTGCCACCCACCCATCCGGGATCCGGGAACGCGGCTCCCCCACCACGCGCCACGTCCACCTCCTCGCTTCCGGGCGGCTGTTCGAGCATCCCGACGGGCGCGTTCTCCCAGCCGAGCGTGCATCGCTTCATCTCTTTCACAGCAGGTCCGGATTCTCCTCCTCTTCCCCTTTTTTCTTTGTGTTTGTTCGTAGATCCGCGGTTCCTGAAATGATTAGTCGGTCGCTTGAATCAATCGAATGCATGGATGAATGAACCTCGATTTGGTGGAGATGCGCCCCCTCCCCCTCAACCCGAACCCCCCCCCCCCTCCCTCCCTTTCCCCTGTCCCTCCGTGATCCGGATCCAAGATGTCATGCATGGTGATGTGCGGCATGAAGCAAGTGCTCACGGAGACACGGACAATGAGGATGATGAGGCTGCGTTATTGTGCTCGTACCTTGCTAACAGTTTATTTCATACCTGAATTTCCTTTTTCATCTTGCTAAAATAGATAGAAAAGTAATGCATGAAACAGATACTGTTCAGCCCTCATAAATTAGCATTTAGGACCATTTAAGTATGCTCTTGTTGTTTTATCCTACATATCGCCACTGAGGCCAATGCTGATTAAGATTTGTAGTTCATTCATATTGTTCTGCATCATACCATCATCATAAAGGGGGATCACTGGATCAACTTCTCATCAGCAATGCTAGGCTTGATTATATTGTTATATATGTTTTCAGCCTTGGTGCGCTACAATTTTCTTAATCTGTATCGTGGTCTAGTGCCAAACTACATTTTGCGAGCTATATTCCTCATATTGATATCTAGACTGCACCCCATGGTGCTTATTCGGCAAACTGTAGATAGTATATGGATAAGGCCTGTGGATTGCTTAACATAATTGCTTTGTACTAGCCTATCTTCAGTAGACGAAACTTGTGCTGCACTGGCTAAAACAATTCTTGCTAGTTCTTTGGTCAGCATTGCATGCAAGTGATGACCAAATGTGCATATATACAAGTACATGCAAACACTCGCTCACTAACCTTGCAGCTTCTCACCAGTAGGACTTTGAAAATGAAATATCAGTCATGAGGTAGGTTGGAATAGGAAGTGTGGAAGACTACTCGCACTCTGCGAGAAGCACAATAGGGTACCTGCACACGTTATGCATGAATGATGATGAAGCTGGGCTGGAACATTGTTTCATTTTGTTGAAATAGTTGCTGCAATTTTTTTTCTAAAAAAATTATAGATTAACCTATGTGCTCACTATTGGATTGCCTTTTAGGTTTTATTTCATAAGTATGGCCCGGTCTGTTTTCTAGAAATGGCTCTAAGTCTATGTGCTGTATATATATTCAGACTTGTTACCATAGAAACACAAAGCACATCATAATTGCTTTTGTTTTCATACATAAATGCCTTGTGTATCATACTAAATTGCTAGCTTTTATTTCCACGTACCTAGCCCAGCTTTAACTTGTCCCTCCATTTGGTAACATTGTCGGGTGTGTCAACCACTTGTATGTTAATAGCTTCCGTATATTGGGAATATCCTTCTCCTTGTAGTTGTATATTGTTCGTCCATCCCAGTGCTTTCAAGCATGCATGAGCATATGAAATCCACAATCATGGCTGCAATTTACACAATATGCGAGAATTATTAGATTTTAACCAATGTATACAATCTGCAGCACAAGAATCGATTTCATTTTTCAACTTACTTATTCGATTGTTTTGGCACACCAATGTCGACAACCTCGTAGTTCTCTATGTCATGTCTTGAGTTTGGATAGTGCTTCCTCCATAGAGTTTTAATGCCTTCCACGATGGTGTTGCTGTTTTTTCTTAGCCTTTCGTCTCCCAAACTCCTCATCGAGTCCATTACCTCGAATCTTTTGCCCCTTAGGTTTAGAACCAGCAAGTAGTAGTGTAGTGTCATTTGTGTGTGATCCTTCGTTTGCCATGGCCTCAAGCACGGGGAACATTACGTGTTGTTTTTGTTCACATCTCGTTAGTTATGCGCCTACAAAACACAACAAATCTGGATATTCTGAATTTTATGAAAAGTTTCATATGTGAACACACCATCTGACGGTGGTCGAGGTGGTTATCAGCACGATAGAATAAGCGAGCCACCTCCGACCTATCAACCTGGCCTGATTCGAGCTACCGTCTGCCAAAAAAATTCTAACAAAATCTCAGTAACGTTCCAATGAGCAACTTATGATTATGTAATACTACATTATTCATTCTTTTGTACCTACTTTTTTGTTGCATTCCACCATCAACATTGTCTTCAATTATCACATTTTCTCATTGTATACAGGATAATGGCTAGAGGACTTAGACAGAGGCAACATGTGTCTTCATCCAATCAGGTATGTCCCATACTCTATGTTGTATCTTTTCTGGAACATTTTTGTGCCCTGTGAAGCAATTTTTTCTGTTCTGTGTAGCAATTTTTTTAATTTTCATAAGCATTTTGCATTTGTCTTCTCATGTTTAGGGTACAAGGAATGGTCAGGGTACAAGGAATGGTCAGGGTACAAAGAATGATGATGGTACAAGGAACCGGGCTTCCCCTTCTCGGCTTGTTAAGCTGTACAAGAAGATGACTAAATCTCAACGCGACATGATAAAGGACATCGGGTTTGGAGGCCTAGTAAATATACAAAGTGTGGTACACTACCATCAAGGCTATCAAATTGGCTAATGAAGGAATGTTATGATGCGAGAGACTTCGCGAAATTTGGTGCTTCTGGAAGAGGTGTAATTAAAGTCACACTGAAGTCGTGCGATGTGTAATGGACTTGCCAAACAATGGTGATGAAGTAAAATATGAGCTTGATGTTGATGCAATCAACTTCATTCAGACCAGGTATAAGATTGCTTGACGAAAAGCACCTAAGATTGGGGCAGTAGTGAAAAGAGTGGAGCGCAACAAGAGAGCTAATGATGATTTTCTAAGATCTTGGCTGATGCTTGCTGTTTCAACATTCTTGTGCCCCCCTACCAGCTTGGGAATCAGTCCCAGATGCTACCCATCAATCCTAGATCTTTCTCGTGTCAAACATCTTAATTGGTGTCGGTTGTGGTTGATCGGCTTAAGGAAGCAGGTTCCAAAATGGGAAAAAAAGGAAATCTGTTAAGGGCTGCGTTCTTTTCTTAGTTGTAAGTTCACTTCTTTCATCCAAGCATCTACTTTTTCTATTATGCCTTGGTTCTATTTCATACCATTTTCCTTTGTACATGTGCTATTTTTTAGATCCTATATGTAGACTCCCTGCTGGTTGAGAATGTTGACATCCCAACAACGACTCCTAGGGTTGCAGCATGGTCAAGGGGTTTGCTGGATCAGGTTGTTAAGTTAGACACCAACCGTGATGGTTCCTATGGAAAGCTCAAGGTATGGACTGTAACCGTTGTGCATTTTTCTCTTTTCTTTATCACAAAAGTAACCCATGTTTCTAATCTACTCTTATTCTCTCTTTGAATGTATTCAGCTTAAAAGGTCTCCCCATACAGTTATACAAACTTCATTATTCCAGTTAGATGATGTGCGAAGATTCGTGTCCTCAAAGGTGTCATCAAATATGTCTGATCAGGTCTGTCCATGAATGTGATCTAGTATTTTTAAATGATTTATTGGGCAATTGTACAGTTTGTGCTAGGCAAATGTAACATATAAGTACAATGATCACTAATCTGCTGTTTACAGTCATCTTTCATCCATGTACCCATATTTTACCACATTTAAAATACTTCCCAAGCTTTTTCTAGTTTGTTTCCTTGCACTTTTGGTTAATGATGATTTGTTTTCACTTGCAGAAAAGAGGAAACTCACTACCTGGCGTGAGTGAGTTTTGTTCTGGATTTACCAACCTTATGGGTACTTTCTTAGAAAAAGTGTCCGAAATTGAAGAACCTTCCACAAGCAATTCTCATTTACATTTCTTTGCATTTGAATGCGACCAAAGGCGCACAGGTCTAGGCAAGCAAGAGTAGCACCCGAGGACGATCAATTGCCTGATGAAGAAGAAGATGAAGAAGATGAAGAGGATGAAGAGGATGATCAAGATTATGAAGATGAAGAAGATGATGACACTGCAGGAGAGAATTCTTCTTCACAGGATACAAAACAAGAATCGAGATCCACTTGAAGATGGCCATCAAGAATCGATTCACACGAAACTCCCCCATGATTTTAATGTTGATGATCCACCGAAACTCCACCCCATGATTTTGATGATCCACTGATGCACCTAATGCCAACATTAGTGAAGATGACCACAGTTGTGAAGATGATGTGCCCTTAATTGTATGGTTAAGGAGGATGCGTAAAGGTACTCAAGCTGATAATGAAGATAAGAAAGTAGAAGATGATGAAGCGCCATTGGAACCTGAACCTATTGCATTTATTACGCCTCAAGATGTCGATAAAGTAGGAAATGCACTCGCAGGAAGTTGAAGCTACGACGCCAAGTAATCAGTGCAACAAAAAGATGCAGGTAACAATACCTTTTTTTGGTTATGAGCCTTTTTCATACCTTGCAAGTTCATATCATGGGCATTATTCTTTACCTTTTGCTTCCATTAGCTAGCAACTAACCTGAACCTCTTTGCTTATGTCTTCTTTATTTCAGATGCAGGTGATGGTGCTACTGCATCCGGTTCAGTGCAAAATGTTGGAGAAGGATGCGGTTCAAGGTTTTCGATGATTTAGAAACATTTTTGCAAAAAAAAAAAAGCGAGTCCACCAAAGAGGTCTCCTTTGGATTTCACCCCTCCAGATTTTAACCTTTTTGATGAAGATGACATTGGTACCAGCAAGTCTGTAGCTAACACTACAGGCTCAGTTGAGGAGATATCAGAAGAAACATTGAAGAGAATAGAAGATGAGGCCATCAAAGATATTGAATCAAAAAGAGGAAATCAGTGGTTGTGGAGCCTAGCAAAGTGGAAAAAATTCAGTTACACCTGCATATCAACCTCCACTGAAACGAGTTTTGAGGAAGCCAACTGCTTTGCAATCACCATATGTTGATTACACAACACACCAATCCTTTAACTGTAGCAAAGATGTCATCAATGTCTATGATGCAGTGTGTGTGCATGCAAGTTCAACTAGAGGAACCCAACATACAGAGTATGTGTTTATGCTTAAGCAGTTTACTTATTTTGTATTAGCAATTTGCAATTGTACCTTGGCAATTTAGTAACTTCAGTTTAGGTCTAATGAACTGCAGCCCAAAAGTTCAGTTTAGCTAATTGCTTTAGCTGTTCATTGAACCCAACATATCAACTTGAAGATGTAGCATGTTCTTCTAACATCTTGTGCAGTCTACCATTCATGAATGGAATATTCTCCGCTCCCACGGTCTATTTGGGTCCCTGTGGTCTGTAACTTTGAGGTGTAACTGTTGGTTTGATCATAGATTAGACAACATGTGGCATTTTAAGTTCCATTAGCTAGCAACTTAGGCTATGTTATGTAGCAGTTTAAGTCATGGTATTGAGTATTTTTTAGACACTAAAGGGCTGTGGTAGATTTTGGACTGTGGTTAGGCTTAGCTTGCTACATGCTACATACTAAATTTAGCACTGACATCATTTTTGTTCTTTGCTTTGCAGGATAGTTATAATAAATTACTTGGGTCTTCTTTGTTGAATTGGAGCACCTTGCTGCATCAGTTAAACCCGGAGGCAACCTACATAACACTGTTGCAGAGATAGGACTATATGCAATTGATAATGGGAAAACCCGCAAGGCCATCAAGCGTGTGGTTCCATTACGAGTCACGGTCAGATCCTATGTACATTCTTTTTTACTACATACAGTCACTTACCGTTTTTCTTAAGCATTTCTTCATTCCCAATCAAGCATTTTTACATTTGGTTATCAGCAATTTTGTAACTGTTTGTTGGCATTTCTTCATTTTTTGGTAGACATTTCTCCAATCGGGCCAGGTTGATAGATCAGAGGTGGCTCGCTTATTCTATCGTGCTGATAACCACCTCGACCACCGTCAGATGGTGTGTTCACATATGAAACTTTTCATAAAATTCAAAATATCCAGATTTGTTGTGTTTTGTAGGCGCATAACTAACGAGATGTGAACAAAAACAACACAGGTAATGTTCCCTGTGCTTGAGGCCATGGGAAACGAAGGATCACACAAAGCGGGACACTACTACTTGCTGGTTCTAAACCTAAGGGACAAAAGATTCGAGGTAATGGACTCGATGAGGAGTTTGGGAGACGAAAGGCTAAGAAAAAGCAGCTACACCATCGTGGAAGGCATTAAAACTCTATGGAGGAAGCACTATCCAAACTCAAGACATGACATAGAAAACTACGAGGTTGTCGACATTGGTGTGCCAAAACAATCGAATAAGTAAGTTGAAAAATGAAATCGGTTCTTGTGCTGCAGATTGTATACATTGGTTAAAATCTAATAATTCTCACATATTGTGTAAATTGCAGCCATGATTGTGGATTTCATATGCTCATGCATCTTGAGCAATTGGGATGGACGAACAATATACAACTACAAGGAGAAGGATATTCCCAATATACGAAGCTATTAACATACAAGTGGGTGACACACCCCGACAATGTTACCAAATGGAGGGACAAGTTAAAGCTGGGCTAGGTACGTGGAAATAAAAGCTAGCAATTTAGTATGATACACAAGGCATTTATGTATGAAAACAAAAGCAATTATGATGTGCTTTGTGTTTCTATGGTAACAAGTCTGAATATATATAAGCACATAGACTTAGAGCCATTTCTAGAAAAAAGGCCAGGGCCATACTTATGAAATAAAACCTAAAAGGCAATCCAATAGTGAGCACATAGGTTAATCTATAATTTTTTAGAAAAAAAATTGCAGCAACCATTTTTCAAGAACTTAAGATGACAGAGTGTTAAATTATAGAAAACAGGGATGCTTCTTCGCTTAGTCTTGAAATAAAAAATTATATTAACTTCAAGTGCCATGGTCTGCAATTGAAAAACAGAACAGGGAAAACAAATCCTTGAAAACTAAGTCTTCAAATTCTTTTTCTGATGAAGTCCTCCCCTTCATCACTTCTCTTCAACACATCTCTTTTTCACGCATGTTCTTTGCATTGTGTTCGTCAGAGAGCCACACACTCTGCATTGGTTTGGCTTCCTCTTGGAATGCACTTCTAGTGCTGACTTGTATCTTTTCCTCCTTTGACGCCCTTTAGTCTTTGTTACGTCTGGATCCATGACTACTGTAAGCCCTTGCCTTACTGGTGTGTTTGAGACTCCAGAGGCTTTAGCATTCTGTTGGGAAAGATGCCACTGAAGGAGTTCGTCAGGTGGAGGGATGATAGAAGCTGTAGGAGCCCCAGGAGTTGGTATTGTTGTGCTCTCTTGCTGCTCTTGAATAGCAGAACCTTGCTGCTGCACATGTTCAACCTTGTCAGATCCTTGCTGCTGCACTTGTTCAGGGCCTTGCTGTTGCACCGGTTCTCTTGTTGTTGCTTCTTGTGCCTTCTTCTTGTCCCTCTTTGCCTTTCTCAGAGCAGAAAATTCAGCCTCTATTGCACGCGCATGAGTTGTGGCAATCTAAGATAACTCATCTGACACACTAGCTTGGTGAGCAATCTTTGTGAATAGGTGTGCTAGGTTTGCAAAACGGACTGCCTTCTTTGATTTCTCTGGCATTGTAGCCATTTGACCATTAGCTTGCACCTCAGTTATAGAAGTTGGATTCTCCTGCGGTGTCCACCTTGGAAGTATGTAGTGGTCTGGGATTTTTTAACCTCTTTTTCTGTCAAAACTTTTAGAACATGGCAGCAAAATATCCCATCTCTCTCAAACTTACAGCACTGGCAGCTGATTAGAGCATTCTCTTCATTGTAAGTGACATCATACAGCCTAGAGCCGTATCCTCCAACAAAATCTTCAATAGGGCCCAATTGATACACATTGGGATGCATCTGTCGACAGACATACTGTGCTATCTTCTCAAATTCAGCACGAACCCTATAGTAGATGTTCCTTGTGTAAACCTGAATAGCATGCTTCTCCAAAGGAAACCTTGACCATGGGGGAGGCAACTTTTGGTCTGTCCTGTAGTCTTGCTTATCTTCGGCTACATCAGTCTTGTCTTGGATTCTCTTGTATTGGTGGACAAAATCCAGTACGGAATTATGTGGATTCACATATTTCTTTAGCACACCATTGAAGCTCTCGCTCCGCTGGGTGGACTGCAAGAACGGGTAGAACCTGTCCATGAAATAGGCGGGAACCCATAGGTGCCTGATCTGGTACAAGTTGCTTAGGATTTCATTTTCAGCTGCTTCATGGCCGTTGATCATAGCTTCCCACCTCCTCTCAAGACTTAGGCTATAGTTTACGATTTTATTGTAGTCTTCCTCCAAGCCTTTCTTTGATGAAAAGTAGACTCCAAGCCTTGTCTCAATCTTTGAAATTATGTGCCAACGGCAGCATCGGTGCCTGGTTGCTACAAAAACAGCCCTTATCGCTACAGCCATCGCCAAGTCTTGGTCTGTGATTATATTGAGAGGCTCAACGCCGTTCATGGCTTGCAGAAAAGCTTCAAACAACCAAACATAAGCATCTGTAGTCTCATTCCTCAAGAAAGCACAGCCAACTTGGATCGATTGCCCAAGCTCAGTTTGACTCTGATAGTGAGGTGATTTCCTTGTACCCACAACCTTCCTGATTCTGGATTTATCCCTGATTTTAATACTTTGCTATTTACAGGACATTGAGCCCATCCCTCCTTCTCAAGTGGTTCAATACTATCGCCGGGCCTATTCCGCTTTTGGGTTTTAATGCCCCCACTCTGGCGACCTTCATGAAAACCCCCGCTTTGCTTTGGGTACAGTATCTTCAAGAGGAGAAAGCAAAAGAAAAGCCATTGCTTGAATCAAGCAAGGATGTCACCGTGCCTAGGAGAACAAGATCTAAGAAAGCCAAACTGTCTCCCCAAGGTATATCTTTGTCAGCCTCATTTAGGCAATAATTTTGTGCTTACTTCCTCTGTTTGCAGCCACAGGTCAAACTTTCAAGGTCGGCCAATGCTTTAACAACCATTGAGACTTCTCCTCAGGCCTCTGCTGAAGATGCAGAAATCCAGGAAGCTACCGGCCATATTGGTAACATTTTCTCAGTTGATCACCCCATTTTCCTGTCCTAGATGCATTCAACAGTACTCACACTCTGTTACTTTGCATCAGATCAACTCTTGGATAGGATGACTGAAGAACCTTCTCCTCATCACGTTGTTAGCTCATCATCTCTGGGCATTCAGCCGAGCCCTCAACTAAGCCAGGGCAGGATCCAATTTGAAGAAGACTGCGTTCGTAAGGTAATGTCTTGCTCCATTGAATTCTTTAGTAAACTTGACCAATTGGCTAATAATTTTTCTCTCTTAAGGATGATATCAAGCCGATCGTCGCCTACTCCTTCTTTGTTGAGGAGTATATCAATGAGAGAGGTGAAGAAGCCACATCTCAGCAGAGATTGTCATCAGAGAATCAAGCTCGGCTGAGGGAAATTGCTCTACTACTGACCAAGGACATAAATATTCTAGTTCAAGATGCAGATCAGATAAGGGACCTTGTTGAGCTTATTGATCAAGACATCCCTCCAACTCTCAGGGCTCCCCTAGAATCTGCAACTCATCTTGATGACCACCTTGGTAAAGTCAGAAGAGCAAACAAGAACATGGCTTCGAGAGCTGCTTTGCAAAGTGATAATCTGATGAGGAAGCAACAAGCCAAAGAGCTGCACTCTCAGATTCAGGCTGCTAAACAATCCTTGGCAACTTTGGAGCCTGAGCTAGAAACTATGGAGGATGAGAAGGCTAGGCTGGAAGCTCAATTGAGCCAATTGAATGCAAAAATCCAGTCTCACAAAGATAAAATTGCCAACCTGCCGAACTCCATAGATGCAGCCAAGACAAAGATAGCATCTGTCATCAAGGAGAATCAGCAAATCGAAACCAAACTTACCAGAATCCAAAGCTCTGAAGATGATGATAAGAAGGTGCTAGATGAAGTTAGCCGAATCAGGAACGATGCCATAGATGCAATCAAATTGTTCCTAGACGATTAAAGCATCGGCTTGTGATATACTTGAATGTAGCATACTGTATTTCTTAGTAATTCCATTCCTTTTATTTCTTTCGGCTTTCACAGTCCTGTCTTATTGATAATATAGCCGATCGCCTCGAGCTTCCCCGATCGGGGAGAATAGCCGATTGTCTCAAAGGCTTCCCGATTAGGAGAATAGCCGATCCCTTCAAACGTCGGTTTTTGATTTAGCCGAACCCGCCCAGTCCGATAACGGCCCAAAAAAGAGTAAACCCTACTTCGCCGCTTGGGATACCCCGAGATATACGCCACGATTCTCCACTTTGGCTTATAAATAAAGCCCCTCTCCAGCCTTCATCGTCATCTTCAACCAAACACCTCCATCGCCGTCTCTTCACCTCTCTGCTCAGATCAACCCAGATCAATGGCGAGTGGCGATGACCGTGGCAAACGTCCTGCCGAGGGAGAAGCAGAAGGAAGCCGAGCACCGCGCCGTCAACGCCACGGGTGAGAATCAATCGGTTGCCTCCCTGTTGATTGCACTTTCTGCTCATCTCCCCTAACCTTGATTCCTCTTCTTCTTCTCAGGGCGAGGGTCATCACCGGCCGCACCACCTTCTTCCTCCAATGGTGGTGACTCAACCGGGCACCTCGGATCAGCCGGTCCCTGTTTCCGGTTCCTCTATTTCGTCGAGCTCATCTGAGTCCGACAACTCATACAACGCCAACCCTTGGGGTCCGGCGGAATCAGAGGGTGAGGACCCTCTGTATGTTCACGAGGAGGCGCTCGGGTTCCGCAAGGAGAGGGACGAGGCCGGAACGAGCCGGGCGATGTCTCCATGCAGTTCGGCATTGCGCAAAACCGAATGGGAGGATCGGCGCCAAGCGCTTTTTGCGACGCCATCACCGGTTCGGCATCCCCGCATGTATTCCTTTCTTTTCAATCTTCTTCACGCATCGACTCGTCTTCCTTGTCCAAAGACTCTCTGCGGAGAATGAGCATCCGAAGGTGGCGGCGAACGGGGTGGCCGACAAGGTGAACGCCAAGGGGGACCGCCGAGGCACGCCCGGATGCCGTGGATGGCCGTGTTGATCAGGCCGTCATCCAAGGTGTGCACCTTGGTGTGTCTCTCGGTCTGGCGGCGATGACCTCTCGGACCGGCGAGGACTACTCCTTCTAGGCCACTGGATTCGCTGGTGGCCCTCCTCATGAGATTGAGGATATCAACGAGCGCCTGGAGCACTATGAAGATCATGCTGCTGCTCTCGCTGAATCCACCAATCCCCAATCTGTTCTTAATAAGTTATTCCAAGAGTAGTTTGTAATTAGGGACTGACTGTGAATAATGAAACTATTTTCTGGAAATGTGTTTGTTCATGACCCTTGTGTTGAATGCCGAATAGACGCCTTCAGTGTTTCTAAATCAAAACAATTCTGAATGATGTTTTCCGAATGCAGTGACGTCACTTTAGTCGATTAGATCTTAGTCTTGCGTTGCAACCGACGTGACGTTTCACTCAGAATTGTCATTCAACGCTTCACTTTTCTCTTTTCCCGATAAACCAACTAGTCAGAATGCCGAAGTCAATTTCAAACCATTCGGCTAAACACAGATATTTTTGGACTAAAGGCGATATGAACTATATCGGATATTTCAAATTTCATGGGATTTTTTGAGCTAAAGGCGATGTTCCTTCATCGGCTATGTTTGATTTCAAACTCTCTTATGCACCAACTTCAACACTGGGATAATATTTCTTAAGAAATCTTCCATTGATAGCTCTGGTAAACTCTTCTCCGAATAGAGTTTTCAAAATATATGCATTGCCAGGTACACATTTCACTACCCGAAAGGGTCCTTCCCAATTTGGAGACCATTTGCCAAATGCTTTATCCTTCGTTCCAATTGGTAGTATGGTCTTCCAAACCAGATCACCTTCTGCAAATTGCTTCATTCTAACTTTCTTATTATAATACTTGGCAACACGTATCTTGTTTTTCTCAATATTTTCCAATTGCCTTAAGACGAATCAGATGTAAATCTTCCAATTCATCCATCATTAAATTCGTGTAATCTTATTTTTCTAAATCTTTTTGCAATGTAACTCGTCACAAACTTGATTGCAATTCCCATGGTAAAATGGCATGATGCCCATAAACTAACTCATAGGGAGACGTTTGAGTTGAACCATGACAAGCCATTCGGTAAGCCCACAATGCCTTATTAAGAACCAAATGCCACCTCCTTGCCTTTTCATCAATTTTTTCTTCGGATGATCTTAATCATAATCTTATTCGATGCTTCGCCTAGCCATTGGCTTGTGCATAATAAGGAGAAGAATTATACAACTTGATTCCCATATCTTCGGCAAAGTCACAAAACTCCGAAGAGGTAAACTGAGTCCCTTGATCGGTCGTTATAGTTTGAGGGATCCCAAACCTATAAATTATATGCTCCTTAACAAAAACCGATCATATTTTCTCGACGTGACCTTCTTCAAAGGAATAGCCTCAACCCACTTGGTAAAATAATCCGTGGCCAAGAGCACAAACTTATGCCCTTTACTCGAAGGAGGATGAATTTGACCAATTAAATCTATACCCCATCCTCTAAATGGCCAAGGTTTGATTATTGGGTTCATAGCAGATGCTGGAGCCTTTTGAATATTGCCGAATTTTTGATAATCATGACATCCCTTGTAATATTCAAAGCAATCTTCCAGCATGGTTGGCCAAAAATAACCAGTCCTCCTAATTATCCACTTCATTCGGTAAGTCGATTGATGTGCACCACCTGATCCTTCATGCACTTCATACATTACCTTTCTGGCCTCTTTTTGATTCAAGCATTTAAGCAATACTCCATCTATAGATTTATAATATAATTGATCACCAAGAAGCACGAACTTAAGGGCTTTGTACCTGAGTTTTCGGGAAACTTTCTGTGATGGATTCCCTAGGTAATCGGCTATTTCACACCTCCAATCATCAACCATTTGATCGGCATCCGAAGCACCTTTGTCTATAGTGAGAACTTCTTGGTTTTCTCGATATCCAGAAGTAGTCTGAGCTAGCTTATTTGCTTCTTCATTGTGCCCCCTAGGGATATGATGTAAAGTCACCATTCGAAAGCCTTCCAAAAGTTCCCGGCATTCTTCATAATACTCCCTTAATATATCATTCTTGCACTCATATTGGCCAGTCAATTGGTAAATCACTAGCTCAGAATCTCCAAAGATTTCGACAAAGAAAGACTTTTACCTCTATAAGAAGCCGAAGCCCTCTAAGCAATGCCTCATACTACGCTTGATTATTAGTAACATAAAATTCAATGGGAATAGCATATTCAAAGGTTACTCCCTCGTGGAGAAATCAAGAGAATACAAGCACCACCACCTTTGCTACGGGATGAACCATCGAAAAATAAAGTCCGTGGTGCAATGCTTATCATCTCAATAGAAAGATCACGATGTTGTGTAATAAAATCAGCAATAACTTGACCCTTTACCGCTTTTGCCGATTCATATTTTAAATCAAACTCGATAAAGCAAAAAATCCACTTGCCAATTCTTCCATTCAAAATTGGCATTGATAGCATATGTTTTATTACATCAAAACTAGAAACTACCATGCATTCGGTATTTAATAAATAGTGCCAAAATTTGGTACACGAGTAATACACACACAAACAAAGTTTCTCAGAGCCGAATACCTTGTTTTCGGATCCAATAGTTTTCGGCTAAGATAAGCTATCACTCTCTCCTTTCCTTCAAATTCTTGCATGAGGGCCGATCCTATTGTTAGACTATCGGCCGCCACGTACAACTTGAAAGGCTTGTCAAGTTGTGGAGGTACCAGTACTGGTGGCGCCTTCATGTACTCTTTGATTTCATCAAAAGCCTTTTATTGTACGTCACCCCATATGAATTCTTGATCTTTCTTGAGCTTCAAAAGTGGAGAAAAAGGCAAGACCCTTTCTGATAGATTGGATATAAATCTTCTTACAAAATTAATCTTGCCAAGCAATGATTGTAACTCCGTGAGATTAGTTGGAGGGACAACTTTATCTATCGCTTCTATACTCTTTTTCCCAACATCAATCCCTCCTTTATGAACAAGAAATCCTAAAAACTCACCAGCCGAGACTCCAAAAGCACATTTATTCGGATTCATCTTCAAACCATGTCTTCTAGTACATTCCAGAGTCTTCCTTAAATCGGCTAAATGCCCTTTATGGTTTCTAGACTTGACCACCACGTCATCAATATAAATCTCTATAACTTTGCCGATCAACTCATGAAAGATGTAATTCATAGCTCGCTGATAAGTTGCACCGACATTCTTTAACCCGAATGTCATGACAATCCATTCAAATAAACCAATATGCCTAGGGCACCTGAAGGCTGTCTTTGAGATATCTTCTATTGCCATGAAAATCTGATTATAACCAGCATTTCCATCCATGAAGCTGATGACTTCATATCCAGCCGCTGCGTCTATCAACAAATCGCAAAGCGGCATTGGGTACCCATCCATCGGAGTAGCTTTATTAAGATTTCTGAAGTCTATGTATACCCTCATTTTTCCATTCTTCTTGTATACGGGAACTATATTTAAAATCCATTCTCGCATACCGCATGGCCGAATGAAATTTGCTTCCAACAATCTTTCGATCTCTTTCTTCACATCGGCCAATACCTCCTCTTTATAGATCCTTCGTGGAGGTTGTTTGTAAGTACGATATCTAGACTTAATAGGTAATCGATGTTCAACAATAGAACGATCCAATCCGGGCATCTCTGTATAATCCCAAGCAAAACAATCTTTGAATTCCTTTAAAAGGGCTATCAACTGTGTTTTATACTCCGGATTCAAACTTGCACTAATGTACATCGGCCTTGGCTTAGTACCATTACCAACATCTATTTTGTCGGCCGACATAAAACCACGCCCAAGCTTTCCTTTGTTGCCATCGATTGGGTTACCCATTAAAAATTACTATGAGAGCCGACTGCTTGGATCGGTTGTTGATCCTTGTTGAAGACATTCATAGGACCTTCTCCCCACACTTTGCCGGGAAAACAATCAATGTCATCATATTCCCAATAAGCAGGCTCCGAAGCAGCAACACTTACGGAATCATCAGCGTGAACTACTTCAATGTCATCTCCAACCCATTGAATAAGAATTTGGTGCATGGTTGAAGGGATGCAACAATTGGCATGGATCCAGTCTCTTCCCAAAAGCAAACTGTATGCCCCCTTGCCATCAATGACAAAGAAAGTAGTGATCAAAGTCTTTGATCTAATCATCAACTCAACATGTACAGCTCCTCGAGTATCGGAAGGATTGCCGGCAAAAAATCTCGAGAACCATGTCGGGTCTTTAACAAGTCTTCACTTGTCATCCCAAGCTTCCTCGAAGGTAGTATATGGCATGATATTGATGGCAGCCCCTCCATCAACAAACATCTTGGTCAGAGGCTTACCGTTGACATATCCTTTCAGATAAAGTGGTTTCAAATGGCAATATTTGGCTGGCTTGTCGAAAGTCGCCTGCTGTGTCAACACAAGCTGGGCCATCAAATCTTGAAACTCAGTCTCATAAAAATCGGAATACACTTCTTCTTGGACATCTTGGTTTTCAGGAGCTATAAATTCTGATGGGAGGAAGAAAGCCCTACATGCATCACCTGAGGGTCCATGCTCATCGGGTTTCTTCTTAGGGCGCCATATTGGTTTCTCCTCAGCATCTGCTTGCTTCAGTTCTTTGTTTCTTAAGCGCTGAACTCTCCTCTTTTGACTCTTTCTCAGTCCTGGAGGGCACCACTGTCCTTTTTGCTAGATATATTCATGGGAACCTTCCCATCCATTGTATCATTTATAATGAGTCCAACGTTGATCTGCAAACCTCTTCCTTGGCTGATTTTCAAAGCTGTCTATTTTTAGGCGCCGATCGTCCTCAGAAAACTGCATTCCAAGTCTTTCATGGACCGGTCGGCGGTTGACTCGAGACTGTCTGTACCCGAAATACTGATCGCTGCATTCGGGGCAATTGTTTCTAGCAGGCAACTTCAAGCCTTCGTTCCAGCAATTTTTAAAGAATGAACACCCCCAATGAGACTGTTCCATCTCTCTCACATGCTCTTCTTGCTCTCTACGGTATACCTCTTCTTCGTATCTCCGGCGTTCCTCTATAAACCTTTGTTCTTCATAATATTCCCGTTCTTGCTGCCTTTGCCATTTGTTCAGTAGAATACGTGATGTTACCCTAGGTTTGGAACTTTCACCTTTTTCGGTTCGGCTATTCTTGAACCGAACTTTTTGCTTTAGCTCTTTCGCTTGTGATTTCTTGATCGTGGTCGGCAAATTGCCATTCTTCTTTTGCTCGTCGAGGTTAACACCTTCACCTTGTCTTTACCTTTAGAATCATCTGCAGAAACCATATTCACAGAGAAAGAAATCATATTCTGAGGAAAAGACTGACCATCAATCTTCATCTTGCCATCGAACTTCAAATGTCCCTCCTGGATAGCCTTTTGAATCCGCATTCTGAACACTCGGCAATCATTGATGGAGTGAGAATTAGTGTTGTGGTAACCACAATACTTCTTGTCTTTCACTCCTTCGGGACGCAAAGACATAGGATGTCCATCCGCGTTTAATGCGTCCTTCCCTTACTAATAGATCAAAGAGCTTGTCGGACTTGGAGACATCAAAGTCATAAGTTCCTTTTGTTGCCTCAACCGGTACAAGCTAACTCGAGTAGGCTCCTTTGCCCAAGTCAATTCAGCCTGCAGCTATCTCGTCATCATCATCATATTCAGCCGCTTCTTCCGAGAAAAACTTTGATACATTTCACCGGCAACATTTCCCTTTTGGAAGCGGTTATCTCTCTTGAATCCCCTCGAGCTTGATTACTCATAGCGGCCAGCCCGGCGTGAGAGTTGACCAAGGTCATCAAACTCCATGCCGAACAGTTTCTCTTTGACATTGTTTGCATGCCTCGCTATCGCTATCGAGGTGCAACCGATCATCCGTAAATTCAATGAATAGCAAAGGTTCTTGGTCTCTAAAAACTGCGAAGATACTCCCGGTGTTTTCATTAGCTCTCTGTCTCGGACTCATGAGGTCGACCGGCTTCTTTTCATTAGTGCCGGTGAAGAAGTAGGCATGGAACTTCTGTTCTAACTCGCCCACGTACCAATGGAATGGGCCGGCAATGAGGTAAACCATGTAAAAGCTGGCTTTGTGAGAGACAAAGGGAAATACCGAATCCTCCAAGCTTCATCCGTGGAACCCTCCCCAAGCCGCATCAAGTACCGACCGATATGCTCCAAGGTGCTAGTATCATCTTGACCGAGAAAACTTAGTCAAGTCTGTTGGAGGCTTCACTCT
This sequence comes from Chrysopogon serrulatus, assembly GCA_015844335.1. Classification (NCBI taxonomy): domain Eukaryota; kingdom Viridiplantae; phylum Streptophyta; class Magnoliopsida; order Poales; family Poaceae; genus Chrysopogon; species Chrysopogon serrulatus. The sequence continues at coordinate 86,970 of JADLZL010002881.1, forward strand.
TGAAGGAAGTGCTACTCTATTATACCATTCCGGATAAGGAGACTTGTAAGAATAAGACCGATTCTTTGGTTTCAGCCGAACCGATGTTTGCATCATATCAGCCCATCCGTGCATTATCGATCTACATCTGAATTTGGAGTTCCACGTGTTTGCCTTCCGTAAGGTATTCCCCGATGCACTTTTGTACCTCGGATTCGTAAAGCATCCAGAGCGGTATAATCAGTAAACTCCCCGATATCCATCTCCATACATAATCCTCTCGCAACTGCTTGATCTTTGGAGATACTTTGAAAGTCGATGGGGGTACGTCTCCCGTTGTACCAAATGTCACTGGCCATAATGTAACACCTCAGTGTTAGGCATTGCATTAGGCTTTGATTAATTAACCTTAATCATTCATTAGCATGGCATAAGCATCATCAAGCATTTAATCCCTAAATGCATTTATCATTTTATGTGTTACATTTGTTTGGTTAATTAATTGCTTGATCAATTGTTTAGTTAATCAATTATCTTGCAAATGACTTGATCAAGGTTGGATCCATTGCCCAGCATTTTGGAATGATTTGTCAAAATTTTATTGCAAAAGTTTTGAAGCATTTTGGAGCAAAAAGAAATTTAGATGGAAAATCCCTTTTTATACCCTCCAATCAAAATGAATTTGTAATTTAAAATCTGTTTTGATTTGGAGCTTGACCCTTAAATGAAAGTTGTTCAGTTTTTAATTATCTACAACTTTTATTTTTGGGCCATCTCATGAAAAAGCTTGCAAAATGGTCAAAAAGTGGAATTTTGGTCGGGTTCAGTTTGAATTCAAATTTCAGAAAAAAGGAGAAAACCTTACAGCAAAGAACAGGCCAAAAGCGGCCCACGGCCCGGCCCGCGGCACCCGCGCGCCGCGCTCGGCAGCGTCGTGGCCCGACCGCGCCGAGGCAGCGCTCGCCCGCGCGCCCGCCCGTCGCTACCCGTGCCCGCCCGCGTGGCCCGGCGAGCTCGGCAAGCGGGCCACACGCCCGGCGCTTCACCAGCGCCCCGCGCCGAAGTGGAAAGCCTCGGCAAATCCATTTCGCTCGCTCGTCGTCCTCGCCACGCTCTGCGCCTCGCACGCCCGGTAGCGGCCGGAGCCACCGTGCCCTTCGCCCGTCGCCAGCGCGCTCCGTTGATTGAGCACCGCGCCCTTAAAACCCGCCACGAGCCGCCTCGCCCTCTCCCACCGCCCACTCCACCCGTTGCGCCAGCGAGCGAGAGGTGAGGGCGCGTGCGCGAGTTCTGAACGTCCCCGCCATGGCCGGGCTCGGGCTTCCTAGCAGCGCCGTCGTCGCCTCCACGCTCCCTTCCTTTCTCTCTGCAGCGGCGCCGAAGCCGCCTTGAGACCTCGAATCGAACTCCCGCACGCTCAATCGAGGCAATGCGCACCTAACGGCCGCCCGCGATCGCTTCGCGGAGTTCCTTCCGCCGCCCGTGCCGCCATGCGGCCAAGAAGGCGGTGCTCAACACGCACCCAAACCCTAGGTTTAGCTCGCCTTTGCGCTCGCACACCGCGGTGCGCCCCGCACCCATTAAGCCAAGAGGCCGCCACCGCCTCCACGCCGAGCCGCCCGTGCGCCATCGCCGCCCGCCCGGCGTAGCTGGGGTTGCGTCGCGACCAGCGCCACCAGCGTCACCACGTCGCCTCATCACGGCGGAAGCACGATGGTCTTAGTTGGTTTGTAGGAGACACCGCCGTCGCCGAGCTCTGCCGGCGAACCACAAACTCCCGCCTCGATGCAGCCCGATGCGGCCATGGACCCCGAGGCCCGTGTCTGTGGCTCGGTCCACTGGACCAGGCCCATGGACCGGCTAGGGTTCCCTTTTTCCTTTTATTGTTTTCCGGAAAATGAATTTAAACACTTTTGATTTTGTTGCTGGTGCAAATGGAATCCAAAACAGATGAAACTTATTTTGCTAGACTTCTAATGAGTAGATCTATCCGATAAAAATATGTAATGCAATTTTTGTGGTATTTTACTGTGTAGATTTATTTAATTGCTTAAATGGCTGAAAAACTGAGTAAATGCATAATAAATTGTAGAATGCTCTGAAAAATATGATTCTTGTTTTGTTAAGCTTGTTATGTAATGTAGTTTCTGGGAAATATATGTGTCATGCAGTTCCTGTACAAAAATATTGGAATATGATTTTATTTCATTTCTGGGCTGATTATTGTATGATTTTTAATAAATTAATTATAAGGAATTATGCCCTGGTAATTTTTGATGAATGTTCTTGTGCTAAGTAGTTCTAGATAAAAATATGAAATCTGTTGTTTGACACTTTTCATAGTGCAAAGTTATTAAATGTGCAATTCTGTCCTGCTGTTTCATCTTTTTTGTGTAGACTGTTGTACTCAATGAATTGTTATGAAAATTTTACCATGGCTCTGTTATAGCATAGTGTAGCTCCTGTAATTTTTGTAGATTTTTCTGAACTGTTTATACAGAGGTCACAGTTCAAGCTTGTTTATTCACATGAAATGATAAAGCTTTTTAAATTAATGGTTTTAGCATGTTCTATATTACTTCTTGTGCACTTTTAATTATGTTATGCTTACTGGTCATGTAATACCGCACCATAACTGAAATGTGATGGTTGGCTATGAATAGTAGTACTTCTCTTTATTCATGAGATGTGTGTATGTGTGTGTGTGCCTACACACCACTCTTCTTTATGCACTTCTCTAAGTGTTTAGAGAAGAGGTATGCTCATACTCAAGAAATGAGTTAAATTGTTAGTAGAGAGGAGATATGCACCTACTCGTCAAATGATCTGTTAATCATCTTCATTCATGAGCATCATACGGGTATGCATTCATCTGTACTTATGCATGTGCATCGCATCATACAGTTTCGCAGGAGGACCTCCCGTGATTCGGAGACCCGAGCAGATCATCCGGAGGAGCCTCAGCCCGGAGGTTCCACAAGAAGAAGGCGAAGAAGAGCTGCCGAGTGTCCTAACCACCGTAGCGTCGGACTTCGAAAGCAAGGCAAGCACCGAGCATCTACTTACCTATGCTTTCTAACAGTCTAATTATGATTTATGATTGTTGCATTAAGTATAGGAGTTGTGTAAAACCGTTGATGCATTATATCCTTGTTTTACCATTGATTATCCTACCTTGATACACCCCCGCTAGTCTAGGGCGAGTAAAACCGCTTAGCTTGCTTAGACGGTAGAAGTCGGGTGATTTTCGTCATCCGCGAGATAGGTGGTTACCTATGATTGGTGGAGAAGCTTATGTTGATATCATCCGGTTAATGGTTATGGTCAAGATAATTGAGACCGACGGAGTCTTGTGGGGTTGTTGGACCATAGTGATTCCGTCAGGTCGATTAAGGACCGCATCGTTGTTGTACCCCAAGTCATATTGAACGCATGCCTCATACTTAGCCGGCCGAGATAAGCACTTCCGACCGCGAAGCCTAACACTATCCAGGCCGGTTCTCGATCCGCTCGCACCGAAATGGAGATGGATGGGGGACCATGGGGGCGCCAAGAGTAAGTCCGAGGTCCAAAGATGGGGGCTAAGGCGGTCGGGCGGTCCCCGGGTACGGTGGTTCTATGCGAGTCCGCGTATTTGTTTTTCCCGGATATGTGCCACGGTGACTGTAGCTCACTTCGGCGTGAGTGTGGTTTGTATGAGGAATACCCCCGAGCTCAGAGAGTAATCGATTCGAATCGCCATCGTTCCGGACGGTGAATACTTTGACTTGAGCCGCAACATCGTAGTAATGATTATGGAATGTGGTTAATGATGATGATGGGTTAAGCTAATGAATATGTTTATGGTTACTACTTGCTTGCTTAATCATGATTAATAATACTATAATGATGCATAGTATAGTTGCTCACCTAGCGTAAATAGAAATGATTAAGCCGAGCAATCACTTTAAATGTTACTACCGCTTTTCCGCAAAAAAGAGTCAAGCTATCCCTCGATAAAGCCTGTCATACTCCTTGGAGTCTTTTACTTTTGAGTCGGTCGGGTAAGTCTAGCCGAGTACCTTCTCGCACTCGTGGTTTTCCCGCTTGTTGTTTGTGCAGATGGCCATACCTACCACGGGTATTGCGAGACCTGCTTATATCCAGTGGATTAAAGTACCAAGGGCATGGTCGTTCTTAATATTCTCCCCACTTGCTTTTGTGGATTGGCTATCGAGTGGGTAATCGTATTAAACCTAAGTTTGTGTGTGTGGGTTGAGCTTTCAAAACTATCTTGTTTCCGCTACTTGGAATTGAAGAACTTCGGTTTGTAATAACTTTATTTCCACACTCGATGTTGTTGAACTAATTGTGAAATGTTGTAACATGTGAATGGTGACGCTAAACCTATACGATCTTGGTTGATGATGTTTGGTTTGAAATCCTTCGAGATTTCCGGACTACCGGGTTTATAACGGCTTAAGTGTGACAATTGCTTGCTTAGCGAGTGATTTTTCACTTATGCTTTTATAAATTGGTCGGTTCATGCATACAGTGGCATCGAGCAAGGTTTAGCGACATCGTTCACATGTCTATTTAAAACAAAGGATTTTGGTTTCAAAACTGGATTTCAACTTATAGATCTATAAGTCTTTTTTGAGAAAATTCGTTTGCAAAACTAAGAGTGTGCCGATGGTCATATCCTTTATACCCAAATAAGGACTCTAGGTGGCTATTTAAGTACTAACTTGGGGGCTTGCATCATATTTTATTTTCACTGTTGCCCATGCAAAGAAGGTAATTGTATGGGTGCCATTCGCTTGGATGGTAATGTATGGTTCAAATGCCTCTACGCTGGGGGTAAGTGGGAGTTGTGAGAGCATGGTTGTCCAACCGGCAATCTAGGGAGTGCTAGTGTGATACCGAAGTACTTACATGTCAAAACCATGTACTTACCAAGGTGTTTAATTGTGGGTTGTGCCGTCTGTTGAGACGATGCCGCCTTTGGACGAGGATCGGGTAGTTGTACTACATGTGCGTGTATTTGGGAATGCACGCACGTGAGTGCTTAATCTTTATTTCCTCGCAATGCATTTATTCATCTTTGTTGGGATGGGCTGAAGTGGATTTTCTGCAGTACATAACAACGATTCGTGTAGAACGACTAGTTATACGCTATGAGAGAACGTTTTTATGCCACCGTATATCCGCTTAGAATTATTTTTGCTAAGTTTGTGAGAACGTAAGATACGTGCATACATCATGTTTGTTCATCTCATGTCATTACATTTACCTTCCCTTATAAATTGATTACTTCGCCCATTAAAATTTGGTTAATTAATAACTTGTCTCACCGGATAAATTTCGATGGATGGCTCGCACTAAGCAAACCGCACGCAAGTCCACCGGGGCGGGGGCACCTCGCCGTCGCCTTGCACCACGACCGTGATCAAGGAGGATCACTTTCTTGAGGAGTTTGGCATGCCCACGCTTCTGCGGAGGGTGCTAGGTCACGCCGGATACGCCGAGGAGCAGCGGCCCGCCTACCCCGGGTTCACGGAGGAGCCACGTCGTGGAGACGACTTGGTTGCCGTGGAGATCACTGTTCCTCCACTCCACCCGGACTCCGAGTGGGGACGGGTGGCGTGTCCGTGCCACCGGTGTCACCGCACGGGGATGGGGCTAGCAGAGCCGCATTCCATGTGCTCCGCCAGATCATGGAGCGCTTTCCTCTGAGCCTAGCAACGGCTTTGGCAGGGACTTTTCCTAGGGATGATCCTCAGGACACTGTTTGGGAGCAGTCCCCTAGCCGTGCACGTTGGCCAGAGTTGACGAGATTGATGGCAAAGTGATAACACGGCTATGAGTTCCATGTATGCTATGATGCAGGCATACGATGCCACTGAAGCAACAATGTACAAGCTGAGTGACTGGAACAAGGATTTGTGGAAGAAGGGAAAAGAAGAGAAGAAGAGACACTCGGACCAAATCCGAGACCCGAGGGACCAGGTGAACAACCGGCCATAGCTACCAGGGGAGGAAGCCGAGGCGTATGTGAGAGAGGTCACTAGGAGCTCGCCACCTTGCGCCGCATGGGTTGCACGCTATGAGCAAGATGAGAGGAACGCCGATAGGATGATGGCGCAGCTAGTCACAGAGAGGAATGAAGCCCGAACGATGCCCATCACCGGGCACTTTGGCTCTTTGACCGCGAAAGCAAAGACATTGACCGCTTGCACGAGGACTACCACGTGCTATGCAACCAGGTTCATGGTCACCATGCGCCCGAGCTGCCGAGATGGAGCCGGGAGTCATCGACCCCGATGGTGGCGAGGAGGACGCTAACCTTCCACCGCACCCGAGCCCGCACCGACGACGACGTTGTTCAAGGCCGAGTCCGACGCCGTCGGAAGCGAGCACGAGTAGACTAGTAGTCTCTTTGCTAGTCGTAGTAGTGCTTTTAGTCTCTTTGTTGTTGTCTTGTAACCCTTATGAGATGTGACTCATGTGTGTTGGATCGTCATGTGTTGTGGTGCTACCCGAACGCCTAAAGTCCAGTGTATGTATGCTGGCAATTTTAGATGTTGTATGCCCTGGATGATGCTTTTTATCAGTAATCTAATTAGTGATGTTATGGATTGTGGAAATGAATCTTTATGTTCGTGTGTTGTTGAATGAATTCATTTTCTTCCAATGACGCATTGGCGTGATTATTACATTACTTACAATGTTGTAACATCACCTAATAATTACTTGATGCTGAAATATCTGAGATGGTTGGGACTCGCCGCACCGTGAGTGGCTCCTTGTTTGGAGATGGATCAGTCGTGGTGGAGGCAATGGAAATGGTGATAACGGAGGTAACGGAAACAACGGTGGAAATGGTGGGAATGGAGGAAACGGAGGCAATGGCGAAACGATGGGGGTAACCTACCACCACCACCTCCTCCACCGTTGACCGCCGAAAGCAACTTTTTTCAGTTTCTCGGTAGTCGGGCGCAACATGGAGGCCACATTGCGCCGATATTGCAGCGAACACCAGCCACGGGGTCACCGTGGACCGCCCTGCCAACCAAGCATGCATACCTTCAAGGATTTTCGGATACCGATCCTCCCAAGTTCCCGAGGGCCAAAGAACCACTCGAAGCTCTTGAGTGGATTAACACAATGGAAGACAAGTTTCGCCCGCTCCGTATGACCGAATCATTGAAGGTTGAGTATGGGGGCACATCACCGCAAGGCCCTACTGGAATTTGGTGGTCCCATCAACGTACCACTTTCCCGCCGAATGCTCCCATCACCGGGCACAGTTCACGCAGATATTTCGCAAAGACCTATGTTCCACGGGTTTGATGGCTATGAAAGTGTCGAGTTCATGAAGCTCACTCAAGGCAATAAGAGCATGAATGAGTACCGCAAGAGTTTAACAACTTGTCCCGTTATGCTCCATCATATGTGGACACCGAAGAAAAGAAGATAGCTAGCTTCAAAGAGGGCCTCAATACCAAGATGGCCAAGACCATGGGTATTAGTTCAAGGGCTGCTTTCAACGAGTTTATCAGTGACTGCTTGACTCAAGAGAACAACAACAATCTACATGCCGCTTCCAAGAACCGCAAGAGAAGCTTTGAGGGGAGGATCTTCTCGAGACAGCCTCCAATGGCTAATCGTCCCGCAGCACCGCCCTCCACCCTCGAGTTCGAGGTTCCGTGCACCCGCTCCAAAGAGGAATGCTCCACCACCTCCGAAGAATCGAGGGGTTATCGCCCACCGCACCTCAAGCTCAAGCCAAGATCGGTGGTCCCACGGCAGCCTTATCCGCCGTGAAGGGCCCGTGCTTCAACCGCAACCAGATGGGTCATTTCGCCAAGAAATCGCCCCTATCCGAAGAAGCGACGACCTATCCCGCCCGTGCACACCACACCACCGTGGATGAGATCCCCGAGGGGGAGAACCGATCCCATCGGGGTACGTTTCTTGTCAACAATCATCCCGCAGCTTGTTTTATTTGATTCTAGATCATCGCATTCTTTTATGAGTCAAGCATATGCACGATCGCATGAGTTAGAACTTAAGCAATTAGATTATGGATACCGCATCAGTTCCACTGGTGCTGAAGTCCTGTCTAATCAGATGCTTGAGCATGCAACTTTTGAAATTGGAGATAAAGCATATAGGGTTAATTTGGTGGTACTACCCGGGTTAACTCGGATGTGATCTTGGGGATGAATTGGATGAAAGATAAGCAAGTTGTGATTGATACTGGGAATAGAACCATTACCCTCACGGATCCTCTGGGTAAAGACACTTTCCAAGTGTTATTACCTCGAAGTTGCCGACATGACCAAGTTGACCTATGCTTTCCGAGCCTCGCTCTTGCTGAGATTCCCGTGGTTTGTGAGTTTCCCGATGTCTTTCCCCGAAGATTTACCCGGGCTACCGCCCGATGGAGGCATTGAGTTCGCAATTGATCTAGTGCCCGGTACAGCTCCGATATGCAAGAGACCTTATCGTATGCCTCCTAATGAGCTAGCAGAGCTGAAGAAACAGTTGTATGAACTGAAGAAGTTGGGTTTTATCAGGCCAAGTACTTCGGAATGGGGTTGTCCAGCTTTGTTTGTGAAGAAGAAAGATCATTCTTTGAGGCTGTGTGTTGATTATCGGCCGCCAATGCGAACAATCAAGAATAAGTATCCTCTTCCGAGAATTGATATTTTGTTTGATCAGTTGTCTAAAGCAAAAGTGTTTTCCAAGATTGACTTGAGATCAGGGTATCATCAGATCAAGATTCGTCCGTCTGATGTACATAAGACTGCTTTCGTCACTAGATACGGGTTGTACGAGTATCTTGTTATGTCTTTCGGCTTAACAAATGCTCCTGCATAATTTATGTATCTTATGAATTCAGTCTTTATGCCCGAGTTGGATAAGTTTGTGATTGTATTCTTAGATGACATTCTGATCTACTCTGCAAATGAAGAAGAACACGCCCAGCATCTGAGAGTTGCGCTTACCAGACTAAGAGAACATAAGTTATATGCCAAGTTTAGTAAATGTGAGTTTTGGTTAAAGGAAGTTGCTTTCCTTGGCCATATCATTTCTGAGAATGGCATATCAGTCAACCCGTCAAAGGTGCAAGAAGTTATGGATTGGCAACCGCCCACGTTTGTGCATGAAGTTCGGAGTTTCCTAGGGATGGCAGGGTATTATCGCCGTTTCATTCCAGATTTCTCTAAGATTGCTAAGCCAATGACGAAGTCTGCTAAAAAAGAGCACAAGTTTGTCGGGACAGAGGCATGTGAGGCGCTTTTCGCACCTTTGCGAGAGTTGCTAACCATCGCTTCCTGTCTTGGCACAACGGACATCGAGAAGCCGTTTGATGTGTACTGTGATGCATCAAAGACTGGTTTTGGGTTGTGTCTTTGATGCAAGAAGGCCGAAAGTGATTGCTTATGCTTCACGCCAGTTGAGGAAGCATGAAGTCAACTATCCCACGCATGATTTAGAGTTAGCTGCAGTTGTGCATGCCTTGAAGATATGGAGACATTATCTGTTGGGAAATGTGTGCCATATATACACTGATCACAAAAGTCTCAAGTACATCTTTACCCAACCTGAACTCAACATGAGGCAGCGAAGATGGTTAGAGTTGATCAAGGACTACGACTTGACAGTGCACTATCACCCTGGGAAGGCAAACGTAGTTGCAGATGCTTTGAGTCGCAAGTTACATCATCATGCTGTGAAGCCGTTGATTGAAGAGAAGTTCAATCTGATGCATCCTGCAGTCCTGCATGATATCCAAGTTCGATGTTCTCTCGACCAACAGATCATTGAAGGCCAAAAGACAGATCCTGGCATCTACCACCTCAAAGAAAGAATGAAGAAGGAATCAATTCCGCATTTCAGATGGGATGACAATGGTGTACTTTGGTTCGACACTCGTCTTGTCGTGCCGAAGGATCGAGAACTCAAGAACAAGATAATGGATGAAGCTCACCTTTCCAAGCTATCCATTCACCCCAGGAAGCAACAAGATGTATCATGACTTGAGACCTCGATATTGGTGGGCGAAGATGAAGAAAGAGATAAAGCATATGTGGCTCGATGCGATACTTGTTGTCGTGTCAAGGCCATTCACATGAAGCCGCAGGTTTCTTTGAAACCTCTACCGGTTCTCGCTTGGAAGTGGGATGATATCAGTATGGATTTCATCACAGGTTTGCCGACTACCCAGAAAGGAAATGATTCAATCTGGGTGATCGTTGACCGATTAACCAAGTCAGCTCACTTCTTACCCTGTCAAGACAACCTACGCACCACCACCTCAATATGCTGACCTCTACATTGAAGAGATTATCCGCTTACATGGGGTACCCAAGACCATCGTGATTCGATAGAGGATCGCAGTTCACCGCTCATTTCGGACCCGTTTGCATGAAGGAATGGGAACCAAGTTGTTGCACAAAGATCGCTTATCATCCTCGGACTTCGTGTCGGGGGAAAAGACTTAATCAAGTTCTTGAAGATATGTTGAGAGCGTGTGTGCTATCTCGCTAAGGGTTCGTGGGAATCTTGGCTACCTTTGGCCGAAGTTCTCCTACAACAACAGTTATCAAGAGAGTATCAAGATGGCACCGTTTGAAGCTTTGTATGGCGAAAGTGTAGAACTCCGTTGAACCGGATCGGCAGGAGAAAGGAGATACTACGGTATTGACTTTGTTCAGAGCCCCGAAGAGAAGGTTCGAACTATCCAAGAACATATGAAAATTTTGCATAGTCCCGACAAAAGAGTTAGGCCGACAATAGAAGAAGACCTTTGACGTTTCAAGTTGATGACTATGTATACCTCGAGTTTCACCGATAAAAGGGTACACAAAGGTTTGGAGCCAAAGGAAGCTTGCACCAAGATATGTGGGTCCATACAAGATTCTTGAAAAAGAAGAGGTGAAGTCGCGTATAAGTTGCGATTGCCAGTCAATGAGTTCTATCTTTCCGGTCTTTCACATCTCTCAGCTGCGAAGAAGTGTTTGCGTGTACCCAAGAAAAGAGTCGATGAGGGGATTTGAAGCTAGCGGTGATCGGTCTATAAAAAAAAGCCTGTGAGAAATTGTTGATAGCAAAGAAAAGAGTTACTCGGAATCGGTTGGTGCGTGCATTTTACAAGGTCGTGTGGAGCTACCATGATGATAGAGATGCATCATGGGAGGCGAGGATTACGAAAGAAGTTTATCCAGAATTCCATAAAACACAGTTTAGTAAACCCAAACCTCGGGACGAGATTTCTTTAAAGGGGTAGGGCTGTAACACCTCGGTGTTAGGCATTGCATTAGGCTTTGATTAATTAACCTTAATCATTCATTAGCATGGCATAAGCATCATCAAGCATTTAATCCCTAAATGCATTTATCATTTTATGTGTTACATTTGTTTGGTTAATTAATTGCTTGATCAATTGTTTTAGTTAATCAATTATCTTGCAAATGACTTGATCAAGGTTGGATCCATTGCCCAGCATTTTGAAATGATTTGTCAAAATTTTATTGCAAAAGTTTTTGAAGCATTTTGGAGCAAAAAGAAATTTAGATGGAAAATCCCTTTTTATACCCTCAATCAAAATGAATTTGTAATTTAAAATCTGTTTTGATT
>JADLZL010002882.1:0-141067 GCA_015844335.1 Chrysopogon serrulatus
TTGTGATTGCCATTTTTAAAAATGCTGGACTTATAGCCCGATGGCAACAGGTAGAAAAGTTGTCGCATTACATGGCAATCATGTGCGTTGTAGTTGGTAAGTGTAAGGTCCTTCATGGAAACAATGGATCTTAGATTGGAGCGTAAACCGCTGGAACTCTCAATTTCTTCAACCACACACAAATTGCTTCTTTCTCATCTGTGTTCGGGTTGTAGCTTTTGCCGGGAGGTGGTACTTTCTATTTTCTGAATAACGGGATGAAGCTCATGTTTTATGTCTAAATTTACCATGTCTAGACGTGACTTTAGTCCATCCTTTGTCTTGCCCTTCATATCAAGCAAGGTGCCAATAATGCTTTCAAACACATTCTTCGAGCGTGCATTCCATCGATTGCGTGTCGCACGTCAAGGTCTTTCCAAGTATGGCAAATACTTGAAAAAATTGACATCTTCTTAAATGTAGCCCCTCGAGTTGGCTTGACATCCTTTCTAGGTTTTCCATCTATTGTCTTTTTTTCCAAAAGCAAACTTGATATTTTTCACTATCTCAAACACTCTGTGACCTTTCTTGTTACCCAATGGAGCAAAGTAGACTTTAGTTCATTTGAATTGTCAAAGTATCTATCCATCTTTCTTAAGCGATACCTATGTCCTTTTTTGATAAGTAGCGCCGGTGCCTCATGTACACTAGCTTATTAGATGCACCGAGGGACACATAAAAGGTTTCATCTATGCATACCACACAACCAACCTTTCCCTTGAATTGACCTGATAATACAAAGAGAGCAGGATAATCGTTGATTGTAACAAAAATAATTGCTTTTAGAGTGAATGACTCTTTCCTGTATTCATCCAACATGTCAACACCTGTGTCCCACAAAGTTTTCATTTCCTCCATCAAGGGCTCCAAGAAAACATCCATGTCAACACCAGGTTGTGTAGGTCCAGAAATAAGAATGGTTAGCAGAAGATATTTGCGCTTCTGCAATAGGTGTGGAGGGAGGTTGTAGATAGTGAGGATCACCGGCCAAGTGCTGTGCTTGCTGCTCCTTTCCGCAAAAGGATTCATTCCATCAGTACATAGTGCAAACCTAACATTTCTTGCATCCTTAGCAAAGTCTGGGTGTTCTTCATTGAATTTTTTCCATTGTTTGCCATCAGCTGGATGTCGAAGCTTTCCATCATTTTTGTGCCTATCAGAAGCATGCCAGGTCATAAGCTCTGCATCCTCTGGGTTAGCAAATAAACACCTCAATCGATCAACCACCGGAAGGTACCACATCACCAAAGCAGGAACTCTTCTCTGGGCAAAATAATCTACTTCTTCTTTTTCTTTGTTGCTTGGTTTTGAACTCTGTTCGGTCTTCTTTCTCTTCTTTCCTTTGGAAACTGAAGTTGCATTCTGTTCTTCTAGATAGTCTTTTTTTGTCTTGTACCGACTTGCACCACAGTTTAGACACTTCTCTAAGTCTGCGTAATCACCTCGATATCAGTTTAGACACTTCTCTAAGTCTGCGTAATCACCTCGATATAGGATACAGTGATTTCTGCATGCGTGGATCTTCTGTACACCCATAGTAAGCGGACTGATGAGCTTTTTGGCATAGTAAGTGTTAGCAGGCACTTTGTTCTCTTTGGGAAGCATATCTCCGAGAGTACTCAATAATGCATCGAAGCTAGCATCGGACCATCCAAACCTAGCTTTCAACATCAACAACTTTAGCACGAACACCGCAACGTCGTGAACTCTTTGGTACAACCCTTTGTCTCATCATACAATGGCTCTTTTGCTGCTTTCTTTAAGGCCTCCATACCTTTCATAAAGAACATTGATGGATCAGTATGACGACGCAATAGTGCAGCCATGAGTTCCAAGTCTTCACACCCTTCATCTTCCACTTCATCCACCACTTCATCTTTAACATTTGGCATATCAGGTTGACTATGATCTTGTGTCTCATGTATGAACTGGCATCCATCGTCAACAAGCATATCAGGGCCATTGGGGTTGATGTTCGTAGGGGTTGAATCTGGATATGGGGTAGAGCTACCCTCTCCATGCTTTGTCCAAATCAAGTAATCATTCATAAATCCTCGGCGGAGCAGATGAGAAAATATTGTTTGTGTGTCGTCAAAGACCGCAATATTTTTGCAATCTACACAAGGACAATATATGTGCTTCGTCTATATTCTCCATGCATGCATCTTAGCGGCATCAATAAAGCTTTTGACCTCTGGTATGTATGATGGATCAACTCTTGATAAATTATACATCCAGAATGATCTCTCCATCGTTTACCTATATATAACGAATTCATTATAATCTATGTATTTTAATCAATAAACCTTTTGAAATGTGGTATGTATGATGGATTTACTAACCTTTTGATGATCAACAACCTCCTCTCTGTAATTAGAAAACCTCGCCCTTGTATATTTCTCAAATTATAGATGTTGAGGCCTAAGGTTCCCTAAGTATGAGAGAGGAGGCATGGCAAATAATTAATCAAATTTATTAATTAATTGGAATCCAATACAAAATTATACATAGCTACTTAATTAAGCACTAACCCCATCAAAAAATTAATACCAACTAAAATAATATAATCAACCAATTAATTAGAGTATTATTAAAGAAAGACTTAGTAATTAATAATGGCAAGAATAATTAAACACTTCTTCTCTCTAAATAAATTTAACACTAGTAATTATCTAAGCAAAAATAATTAAAATTAAATCTAACAAAATTAAACCCTAGCAATTAAATAAGAAACAATCTTCAATTTTCTTCTATCAAAATGAACCTATTCATGCATGACACACTAAATCTATAGTGGAGGGATCCTTTAATTTAAAATCTATATCTTTAATCACCATATCTAATAGAGAGAAAACACTAAGTATGAAATAATCAAATAGAGAGAAAACCCTAGCTTCTTCCCCCTCTCACTCATGGTGAAACCCTAGATCCAAAAAGTGGCTACAAATGAGCAATATTGGCTAAAAAGATGCAAGAGAGGTATAAACTAACCTTTTTTAGCAACCTCCTTCCAAGATTTGAAGATCAAAACCTCCCCCTTGTATTTTAGGAAATCTGGACCTCCAAATCGCCAACAATGGAAGGTTGGCGTCGGGTTACTGTGCTGGTCGGGGAGGAAGAAGGTGTATTTATAGCAGACCTAGCACTGGCGGTTGGCTCAGCCAACCGCCAGTGGAAACACAACAACATCTGGCGGTTGGCTAGCCCCGCTGCCGATGGTTTCCATTATCACGGGCGGATGGCTCCATTATCACTAGCAATAGTGCACATTAACGCTGGCGGAGTGTTAATGGAGCCATCAGCACTGGCGGCTGGCTTAGCCAACCGCCAGTGTTGTTGTGTTTCCACTGGCGGTTCGGAAGCCGGGCCCACGTGATTTTTAATACTGGCATTCGTTAAGCTGAACCGCCTGTACAAATAAAAACCTGGCGCCAGGAGAAATCATTTCTGTACTAGTGACTATGCAATTCAGTATAAAAACTATTCGGCTAGTCTTTTTATTTGTCGTTTATTAGAGTAATCAACATGGCTGATTATTTGAGTGTTTAATAGAGGATATTGAAAGTTAATCAGCCATGATGGTGTGGGGCAATAAAGTCTTATCGTCCTTATTAGCAGTATATATGGTTGAGGAAGTGTTAATTATCATCGTCCAAGACATTAGCCATGTATGAAAAGGAGAAAAAAGGTCTTTTTAAGACATTGATGCTCGGGGGCAAGCCGATTTATATGCATGCTTTAATCATGGCCTCTACTTCTTTAGTCAATTTTGGCCGATTAAATATGCATGCATTAATCGTGGCTGCTACTTAATAAAATATGACAAACATGTTAATCATGGCTAGTAATTTAGCCGATTAAATGGGTTAATCGTGCTTCCAGCTACCGGCATGCAGATGAGCAGCCATCCTGCTTTAAATACTAGAACTTGGAATTTGGAAGCTTCCAAGGTGTTATTGGCGTCCTTTCAGAGATAGGTATGGAGCTTATTGCTTGATTCGGACTACATACTGGAATCTACATGCAGAAACAGAAAGGGGAATGCTGTCAGTAGCCGTTGGAGATGTTCTATAGCAGCAAGATCAGGAATCATTGATTCAATGTGGATAGAAGCAACAAGAAGAGTGTATCCATGTGAAGCGACATTTTATCAAGAAAGACGACAACTCAAACTACATACATAAATACAGATGGTGAGAGATGGTCTTCCCAAAGATGACCGGTAAGCTTTTATAGAAGCATATAATTATGGCCGATGAGGGTGATCATCGTCCTTAGATCAATTTTTTGAAAAAGAATATTTTTTAGCACGCAAGCTTTGCCAAAAAAAACAGAGGGGCATATGTTCACACTCAAAATTGTCCCATGTGAGTGCTATGACAGTAGATCATTTTATATGAAGATTGAAGCTTGATGATGAGGAGTTGATTATTGGATCCAACACAGCAAGGGACAAATATGAGATTACATACATAGCCTGCTAGTATTTTATGGAGACGGTGGACTAATTAATTAAAGTCCAGGAGCTGCAAGACTCCGTTATTTCCGTGAGCAAAAGAAAAGGATAATATGGAGAGGAGTCGGACTCCAGGCGTAGCACGATTACTATTTGCTGGTGATGCGAGGAGTAAGGAAAGCCAAGATGCAAGGGAACATATACGTATACATTAAAAAAGAAGTATATGTGTATACATACGTACGTAGTTGCTTTACGTGTGCTGATCAGGATTATTACGCCATCCAGTATAGGGTCCAATATGTACACAATGTGGCCTAGCATGTATCTGAAAATAGGAAAGACCAGCCGCCCTATAAATATAAAGGGTGACGGCCGATTGAATCACCCACAATCGATCTATCAATACAACATCTACCTTTTATCTTTTATATCACTTTTCCAATCTATTATTGCTTTTTGTTCTTCGTCGCTGCTAATGGCTATTGGTTCAACGACGAATTTAAGCTCTAGAGCGGTCAGGCCGGCTAGAGCAGCCCATAGCTGCTGCACGCCCCGACGGGGTCCCTCCCGGGCGTGTGGGGTTTCAGGTATCAAGAGACCTCGTCAGCTGTCTTGCGTATCGCGCTTCTGGCGAGACTCCTCCGACGACGTGTCTTGCGTATCACGCTCATCGTTGGAGGCACCAGGTGAAGTGTTCGTGTGCGAACACACTTTTAGACGACGGCCGACTTGAGAGTGTCGGCCAGGCTGATCTTCAGCCCATCTACGATCGGTTGTGATCCAAGCGTTCTAGCTCTTTATGGTGTGTGACCGATTTAGCGTCAACATACTTTTTGGCGACTCCGCTGGGGACGATTGTTTCGGCTTTATCTTATTGCCGAATTTTATGTGCCCTAGCCAAATTCTTAAATTGATCTGATATCTTTATTTGCATTATCATTGAATCTGGCCGAGGAAAAAGGCCGATTGAAAAACTTCGTGCTTGAGATTTGTTGGCACAGCATCCAAGCGAAGCTACGCTAGCTTGGAGCTCTCAAAGGAGTTAAAATCGGCTTAGTCTGCCTCTACAAAATTTTTCCCCTCGCCGATTGATTGCTCAAAGAAAGTAACTCCAAGCTCAATTTCAAGCCAGTTGCCCTGCAAGCTATATCGTCATCTATCCTGTTACGTCAAGAGGAAGGTTGTTTTCCAAACATATGGAGGCATGCCATAGTGTTACGCCAACCATGCCTGCAATCAAAGCCAACCGTGGTGAATGTTAGGTGGTCCTTGTTAGTCCTAGTCAGTTTCCTTATTGTAATCCTGTTAATTTCCTTTCTCTAGTGTAAGTAGGACACATAGAGTCCGGGTGGTGCTGGAGATGTGCACAGACCACGCCGAGCCGTGTCAAGGTCGGTCTCTCCCGTCGCAATGCCGTTCGTGCATGTTCCGTGTCAAGTTCGGTAAAGAACTGTCATGGGGGCGTCGTAGCGGCGGGAGGAAGGTCAAGGCTTCAAGCCTATATAATGTAAACCAACGATGAATAAAGTGTGTGCGTTGGGGAACAAATCAATCTCTGCAATTGTGTCGTGTTATTCTGTTCTCGTTCCTCGGATCACGTGGTGACCGTGAACACCGTTCGTCGGCGTTGTTGTCTGATCGCCGGTGATTCGATCGGGTTGGAAGCTGCATTGTCAAACAAGCGGTTCCAACACGTGGTACCAGAGCCAGTCCGGTGAAGATCAAGTCGACAGCAACAGCCAGGAGGTGTAGGAAGAGATCGCCATGGCCGGAGATGATGATACAAGTTCCAGCGACACCTCAAGACGCGTCAAGGAGAGCAATCTCATGTGGCCGATGCTTACTCGTACAAATTATGTCGAGTGGGCGATGTTGATGCAAATCAACTATGAGGCTTTGGAGATCTGGGAAGCTGTTGATCCTGGTTCTAATCCAAAGCGGTGCGAAGATCGTCAAGCCATGGGAGCACTAATGAGATCGGTGCCCAAGGAGATGTGGTCTACTCTCGGCGCGAAGAAGACAGTGAAAGAGGCGTGGGATGCAGTCAAGACCATGAGAATTGGTGCAGATCATGTGAAAGAAGTTAGTGCTCAGAAACTTCTACAAGAATTTGAGAATATTGAATTCAAGGAAGGAGAAGGAGTAGAAGACTTCGGCATGAGAATCACTAATCTCGTCACCACCCTCAAATCACTGGGTGAGACAGTCGAAGAATCTCGGGTTGTCAAAAAGTTTCTGCGTGTTATACTAGACAGGCTCAGCCAAATTGCTGTTTCTATTGAGATGTTTTGTGATCTTAAAGAACTCAAGGTTGAAGATCTGGTGGGACGACTTCGGGCTGCAGAAGACAGGTTTGCTGAAAAGACCAATCAGATTACTGACAAGGCAGGACGCTTACACGCGGAAGAAGATTGGCTTGAGAAACACAAGCATCGTTTCCAATCCCATCAAGGCCGAGAAGGTAACAGCAAGTCTCATGCTCTAGGAAAAGGTAAAGCACCTCATCGATCAGACGGAGGTGGCCCAACCAATTCTGGTGGTGTGAAGCTGACTTCAGAAGGCACTCCACGACGTAAAGGCAGATGCAACAATTGTGGTATCTACGGTCATTGGGCACAAGACTGCAAGCGACCGAAGAAGCAAAAGAAAGAGGAGAAGCGTGAAGAGGCAAACGTGGCAATAGGACAGGGAGAGCATCCAGCTCTTTTGTTCTCTGAGGCAGATCCCATAACATATGAACCAACTCAGATTGTACATCTGACAGAGAAGGTGGTGCCTATGGACTGCCCTGATGGCTTGTGGGTGTTAGATACAGGAGCTAGCAACCATATGACAGGGTGCCGTGAAGCTCTCTCCTACGTTGATGAAAGAGTTAGTGGAACTATACGCTTTGGTGATGGCTCCACTGTCAACATCCACGGAGTTGGCTCCATGGTAATTCAAGATCGACAACGGGAACACAAGGTATTGACTGATGTTTACTATATTCCTAAGTTGAAGAGTAATATAGTCAGTCTTGGCCAACTTGAAGAAAAGGGATGGGAAGTGTCTCTGAAACAAGGAAGGCTCAGAGTGTTTAATCACAAGGATACCTTGCTGGTTTCTGAACCTAGAACTGCAAATCGATTGTACACGATCAGGTTCAATTCAGTTTCTCCAGTCTGTTTACTATCCAAGATGGATGATGATGCTTGGAAGTGGCATGCACGTTTTGGTCATCTAAACTTCAGATCTCTCAGAGATTTGGGAAGGAAAAATATGGTGACAGGGATGCCCATTTTTGACAGAGTTGAGCAAGTTTGTGATGGCTGCGTCATTGGCAAACAGCATAGGATTCCGTTTCCAAGTGTCAGTTCATATCGTGCTTCAAAAGGGTTAGATCTTTTCCACACAGATTTATGTGGTCAGATAAGTCCACCAACTCCAGGAGGAAAGTTGTATTTTCTACTTGTTGTAGATGATCACAGCAGATTCATGTGGGTAGAGATGCTCAAATCAAAAGCTGAAGCACTATCATATCTGAAGATTGTGAAAGCAAAGGCAGAAACTGAATTGGAAGGCAAGCTGAAGGGAATAAGGACTGACAGAGGGGGTGAATTCAATTCAACTCAATTCAGTATTTTTTGCAATGAGGCAGGCATCAAGCACTATACTACTACCCCATATACTCCCCAGCAGAACGGCGTAGTAGAGCGTCGAAATCAGACCGTGGTTGAGATGGCAAGGTGCATGATGAAAAGCAAGCAAATTCCTTCATGCTATTGGGGAGAGGCAGTAGCAACTGCCGTGTACATCCTGAATCGTTCTCCAACTAAAAGTCTCAATGGTGTCACACCTTATGAGGCTTGGTATGGGAAGAAGCCAAGAGTAGATCATCTCAAGGTTTTCGGCTGTATTGGTCATGTGAAGCAAATTGGCCCAGGAATCACTAAATTGTCAGACAGATCAGTGAAGATGGTTATGATTGGGTATGAGGAAGGAACAAAAGGCTATATGATGTTGAATCCTGTTGCTGGCACACTACATGTAAGCAGGGACGTCGTTTTCGAAGAAGATCAGAGTTGGGATTGGGCAAATCTGCCAACAGCTCGAAGGGATCCTGAATACTTTGAAGTGCAGTTTCCAGTTACTGTAGAAGACCAGACAACAGCACAGGAACCAGGTTCAGACAGTCCAGCAGCTGCTCCTCCTGCATCACCATCAGAAGGGCCATTGGGGTCAAATTCACCATTTACTCCAAATTCCTCAACATCAACAACTTCATCAGGTGTTGATTGGGCTACACCGATTCAAGGGCAGTCAGTAGACTCAGAAGGTGTACCTCAAAGATTCAGAACACTAGCAGACCTATTTGATCATACAGATGTTGTTGAGAATTTCGAGTACAGCGGTGTTTGTTTGCTAGCAGCTGAAGAACCAGTCAATGTGGAACAAGCTCTTGGTGAAGACAGTTGGAGAGAAGCAATGGAAGCTGAGCTACAATCCATCAAAGATAACAACACTTGGACGTTGTCTGAATTGCCGAAAGGTCATAAGGCAATAGGCGTCAAGTGGGTGTTTAAAGTGAAGAAAGATGCTTCTGGGAACATTGTGAAGCATAAAGCGCGCTTGGTGGCCAAAGGATATGCTCAGAAACAAGGAGTGGATTATGACGAGGTATTTGCACCGGTTGCAAGGATAGAGACAGTGAGAATTTTGCTTGCCCTTGCAGCTCATGGAGATTGGCAAGTTCATCATATGGATGTCAAGTCGGCTTTCTTAAATGGAGATCTCCATGAACAGGTGTATGTTCACCAACCACCTGGTTTTGCAGATCCCAAACATACAGGCAAAGTGTTGAAATTGCACAAGGCGCTGTATGGGTTGAAGCAGGCACCAAGGGCGTGGAATGCTAAGCTAGATCAAGAGTTAAGAGCTTTAGGTTTTGTCAGGAGTGAAGTTGAACATGCTGTGTACAAGAGGGGCACAGGTGATTCATTGTTACTAGTTGGAGTATATGTTGATGACCTTATTGTCTGTGGACCAAACAGCCTTGAGATAGCTGAGTTCAAAAATCAGATGAAAGAGACTTTCAGCATGAGTGATCTCGGTTTACTCAGTTATTATCTAGGCATGGAGGTTAAACAAGAAAAGGCACAAATCACCATCTGTCAGAAGGCATACGCAGCAAAGATTGTTGAGATGTGTGGGCTGGCAGGATGTAACACGGTTGACACTCCAATGGAACAAAGAATCAAGCTTACTGCAACAAAACCTGGTGCTGAATTTGACTCTACTCGATACAGAAGTGTCATAGGGAGTTTGAGGTACTTGGTAAACACAAGACCTGACATAGCTTATTCAGTAGGCATGGTCAGTAGATTTATGGAAGCACCAGGGAAGGAGCATTGGGCAGCAGTCAAGAGAATTGTTAGATATGTTGTAGGAACTCTTGATTATGGCTGTAGGTTTCTGAAAGGGAAGAAAAAGGATCTGAGCCTGTTGGGTTTTACCGATAGTGACTGTTCAGGTGACTTGATTCAGAGGAAGAGCACATCGGGGATCATCTTCTATCTCGGTTCAAATCTGGTGACTTGGGCTTCGCAGAAACAGAAGGTGGTGGCCTTATCGTCTTGTGAAGCTGAATATATTGCTGCTGCACTAGGAGCTTGTCAGGGAGTATGGTTAAGTCGGCTGATAGCAGAGTTGATTGGAGGAGAGGCTCAGAAGTTCAGACTTTTGATTGACAATCAATCAGCTATTGAGCTTGCCAAGAACCCGGTGTTTCATGATAGAAGCAAGCACATTGATACTCGTTTTCATTACATTAGAGATTGTGTTGAAAGAGGCTTGGTGGAAGTCAGTCATGTGAGAACGGATGAGCAAGTTGCTGATATTCTGACAAAGGCTCTAGGGAGGATCAAATTCGTGGAGTTCAGACTCAAACTTGGCATCGTTCCAGTGTAACAGGATTAGGGAGGTGAAATGTTAGGTAGTCCTTGTTAGTCCTAGTCAGTTTCCTTATTGTAGTCCTGTTAATTTCCTTTCTCTAGTGTAAGTAGGACACATAGAGTCCGGGTGGTGCTGGAGATGTGCACAGACCACGCCGAGCCGTGTCAAGGTCGGTCTCTCCCGTCGCAATGCCGTTCGTGCATGTTCGGTGTCAAGTTCGGTAAAGAACTGTCATGGGGGCGTCGTAGCGGCGGGAGGAAGGTCAAGGCTTCAAGCCTATATAATGTAAACCAACGATGAATAAAGTGTGTGCGTTGGGGAACAAATCAATCTCTGCAATTGTGTCGTGTTATTCTGTTCTCGTTCCTCGGATCACGTGGTGACCGTGAACACCGTTCGTCGGCGTTGTTGTCTGATCGCCGGTGATTCGATCGGGTTGGAAGCTGCGTTGTCAAACAAGCGGTTCCAACAGTGAAGTGAATGAGATAATACACGAATTTTTGCATGAGAGGAACGAGGCAGAAAAAAGGCTGTGTCTGCTTTGTTATCGGGTAACAGAACAAGGCGTTGTCCCAATAAAAGAGTGGAAGCCAGCTAGCAACCTTGAATTGTTGAAAGATATGCAATCTTTAGGTACTTTATCTACTCACATGTACAATCTGGTTAATGATATGCTTGATGAGTTTATAGTACCGATTTATGGTGTGTGACCGATTTAGCGTCAACAGAGGGATACCGGAACTGCCTCGGCCCGCTCGCCGCCAACGTCAAGGGCTACATCGGCTCCATGTCCCGGTTCGCACCGGAGAAGGGCGAGGAGCAGTTCGTCCAGGCCAAGAACAACCTCAAGGAGATCCTTGGCTACCCGTCCGACAGCAGCGCGTCCTGCCCCAAGAACGCCATCGAGGCGGAGCCCATCGTCGGCAAGACGCTCGTCTACGAGGACATGCTGCAGGTCACGCTGGACCTCATGAGCGCCGGCGCCCTACCGGAGTCTCCGGAGAAGAAGAGAAAGGAGGAAGACGACGCGGCCAAGGAGGACCTAGAGAGCAAGCAGTTTCAGAAGAGTGACGAAGACACCAACCAGCTGTTCAAGCAGATCGACAAGGACCCCGTCGTCAAGGCGTGCTACGAGCTGACCTATGACGGCTTTGTGGCCTGTGTCGACGCGCTCAAGTCCTACCCGGCGGAGGAGGTGGTGGCGGCGACCCCGCGCCGGCGGTCGGAGCTCCTGTTCCGGTCCCTGCGCAAAAACTGAGAGGAAGTCACGGCGGAGGCCAGCCGTGCTGCCTTGGATCCTCCCAAGGTGTTGACGCTGAATTAGGTCACCACACTCGATAAGGAGCTAGCACGCTCGATGTAGGCCCAAACCGATTTTAAGATCGGTCGGCGCCTAAAGGATATCCACACCTGGACCTTGTGCCTCCAGCGATGAGCGCGATACACAAGACACGTCGCTGGAGGAGCCTCGCCGGGAGCGCGATACGCAGGACACGCCGACGAGGTCTCTTGAAACCCGAAACCCCACACACTGGGAGGGACCCCGTCGGGGCGTGTAGCGGCTATGGGCTGCTCTAGCCGGCCTAACCGCTCTAGAGCTTCGCTGCCGTCGATCCACTGTCCATGCGGCACCGACGAAGAACGAGGAGAAGAAGAGAGGGTAAAAGTTAAGAGATAGATGTGTTTTTGATGATTGGATAGATGGGATCAATCGGCCATGATCTCCTTGTTTATATAGGAGGGGGTGGTCTTATCCCAGTAGAAAACATCTCTAAGGCCCAATCTCCAAGTTTCCCACGTCCAAAGATTACCCAAAACCAATTTAAGAACAAATAGGTTCAGGATCTGAAAGTTAGATTTGGAACGGGCACTACCGGTGGTACCGGTCAGGCTCCACCGGTAGTACCAAACTCTAGCGGTAGTACCGGTGGAAGACCGGTAGCACCGGTAGTTCATTTTTGCGCCAAACTACACCAATCTCCATCACCCACCGGTAGTACCGGTCTCGGACCGGTAGTACCGGTAGTTCATTTTTGTGCAACAACATCAGCCACCAGCAGTACCGATCTTCATGGACCGGTAGTACCAGTAGCACTTCGTGCAATCTTCCAGGGTGCACAACTCTTGCATCCAGACCCCAAATTGAATGTTCCATATATATTTTACATCTCGATGATAGGAACACAATGGTGAAGTCCATTTCCACTTTTGACAACTTTACAAGCTCCGAACATTTTCGAGTGTCAACATATGCCCCCTGTTTTCAGGTGAATGATGCATTGAACCTGAAAACATCCTTCGATCCATAATCGACCAGCAACGATACCCATCACATCGGCTGGTCAGTGACTAAAGGCGATGTATACATCAACTATTTTATTCTAAGGGCGATACATGTACCGGCCATTGCTTGAAAGAGCACTTTAGGCTTCTTGCCAAATACTTGGGAAGTATTTTTTAAGGTACCTCCTGTTGATTGCTCATAGGAGACTCTCGCCTTGTATCGTCTCCAGCAGATATGAATTGCCAAATATTGCTTTGACCACTCTATAAGGATTTTCCAACTTGGTGACTTCTTGCCAAACCTTGGCAACTTGATCTTTATCTTTTTTAGCTTATCCTCTGACGCCACCTTCTTGAGATATCCTCAATCTTCTTTTTAATAAGCTTATTCAAAGTTTTGTTACTAGACTCAGCCTGACCATTAGCTTGAGCATAGTATGGAGATGAATTGAGAAGCTTAATTTTAAATGATTTGGCAAACTCTCTCACTTCTTTTGATACAAACGACGTCCCTTGATCGGTTGCCAATGTCTGAGGAATGCCGAATCTATGAATAATATACTCAGTAATGAACTCAATCACCTCTTTATGTGTCATGTTCTTCAATGGGACTGCCTCAGTCCACTTAGTAAAATAATATGTAGCCACCAAGACAAAGCAATGTCCCTTCAAAGATGGGGATGAATTTGGCCAATGAAATCTAGCCCCCAACCACGAAAAGGCCATGGTTTGATGATAGGATAAAGCATCGCAGCAGGCACAAACTGAATATTACCAAACCTCTAGCACTCTTCACACCCTTTATAGTATCGAAAGCAATCGGTCATCATAGTAGGCCAATAGAAACCGGCCCGACACAATAACCACTTCATCTTTGGAGCCGATTGATGCGTACCACAAATGCCTTCATGGACTTCTCCCATAGCCACTCTTGCTTGATCAGTTCCCAAACACTTAAGCAACAAGTCTTCGGTGGTTCGCCGGTAAAGCTCGTCATTATGCAAAGTGTATTTGAATGCACTCCACCGAACACTTTTATCAACTTTCGAGTTGGGATCTACAAATATTTCAACAAAGGATTCCTCCAATCCCCTGAATCTGTCACATCATCACTAGAAATCATATTAGACCGATTCAGAGCTCGACCGAGTAAAACATCCGAGCCGACTCCGGGGGAGTCGGCTAGGCCGACAGGACCAGTCGGTTTAGCCGGCTGGGCTGCCTGGCCGATTGCCAGAGTCGGCTTAGCTGGTTCTAGCGCACCTGCATAGAAAAATTTCAAATTCTGATGCATCGGTCTTTCTTTAATATGAAAATTAGGTCTACTAACATCAAAGCCCGATGCTTGTTGAGCTAATATGTTGGCCATATAATTTGCATGTCTCGGAATATACCAAATTTAAAATTCGGCAAAGGTAGCAATAATATCAAGGCACTTGTCACGATGTTCATTTAGTGATCCTTCTGAGCTTTGAAACTCACCAGCAATTTGTTGTACCACTAGTAAGGAGTCACCATAACCCACAACATGTTTTGCATCCATGGAAGACAACATTATCAAGCCAAACAAGAGAGCTTCATATTCGGCTTGAGTGTTAGTACAATAAAAATCTAATCGGCTTGATGTCTCAAATGGCATGATTATGTGAAATAATGATTATGCCAACACCGTGGCCCTTTTTACAAGCCGATTAATCATATTGTCATATCCATAAAGTAAAATACATATATCATGCCCCCCGGGCCTTAAAGCCATCAAAGTAGATTCTATGGGAGCTTTTCTAGTAGCACGATGATCGTAAGCATTCATCGGCTATGTTTTTATGCTAAGGACAATAGCAAGGTATCGGCCATATGAGTTCATCCACATGAGTATGCATAACTGAAATAAGTATTTGAGCCTTTGACTAGAGGGTCATCGATAAGCAAAATAATGAGGTGACCTTCCATAATATAGGGACCCATACCAAGGATCAAAATATGGAACCGAGGGATAATCACGCATACCTAGAGATGAATTCCACATAGAAATAGGCAGAAGAATATGGACAATGTGATGACCAATAATTTTGATGATTTGGTGCAAACCTCGAACTAGGCAATTATTCCTTGAATCTTCTCTTATTTGCCTTCGCTGCAACTCTTGCTTTAGCATCATCCTTTTGAGCTTGAATTCTTTCTTTAGGAATCCACGCTAAGCCTCTTTCTTCTAATTTCTTTGCACTAAGTTTTTGCAACTTCTTTTCTTGCCACTTTGGTAAACCAGTTAAACATCTCGGTTTTATTTTAATTTTGAATAGCGGCAATTCTTTCTTGTTTTTAGGCATTCTTACCTTTCGTTGTTCAGATTTGGCAACTGAAATATTAATAGATGATTCTTCCATGTCTTTACCATCAATAGCCTGATTTTTTAGTAATGTAATCTGCTTTTCAATAGTTGAAGTTAGATTTAAACTTTTCTTCTTTCGACCATCAAACTTCACACGGTAGACTTGCTTTACCACTTTCTTCTTTGGTTGAGCTCCAGACCGATTTTGATCAAAACGATCTTTACAATGTGGTGATTTCTCAGAGTATCTAGAAGTTGCATAGTCTATATATTGTGGCCTAAAGTATGGTCAAACTTGTGCCTCTTGATCAAACCAGCCCTAAAATAAATAAGGATGAAAACTGGTAGGTTGTGGTCCATATGACATGGGAGTTGGTTGCTCAAAAGGAGAATATGACTGCATGAGATCTATCTCCTTGCCAGTTCTTCTCTTGAGACGTGTTTTGGAGGCAATCTTGATGGTTGAACCTTCTTTGATTGATTGACAATGTTTGCTTCACCTATCTTCTCATATTTAGCTAGAAGCTCTTCAAAGCTAAGCTTCGGTCTTCTATCCTTTTGCCTGTCATGCCCTTTACCTCCATTAGCTTTATGAGCATCCTCCTTCTTCTCTCCATCTTGACAGACATGCTCCATAGGGGATTCTTAGCTGATTTCCCTTGCTCAATGGAATTAATCGACTTTTGCTCAATTGGAATAGATTTCACCTGCCCCCAGTGTCTTCTAAAATTATAGTAATAGTAACTTTGTTAACCTCTAGAATATCTCCAATTTGCAATTAATGAAGAATAACCCTGTCTTCACTTGAGGGCTTCACATCTCTCTCTTGAGCACTTGAGCCTTGAGCTTCATGTAAATTGGCCATTGCAAGCTGATTCGAAACCTGTTTGCCATCAAGACCGATTGAATCCAATCAGTCTATTTGTTGCTTTTTAGGAAATCTCAATCGTCTTTATCAATGGCCGATTGGATCACTCGACGGAACATATTGCAATCACAAGTATTATGATCAAATGAACTATATCACTTGCAATATGTAAGCTCTTCTATGTTTTGAATAGATGACAAAGCATTGTGATCAATGATTCTAATAAAATTATTCTTTAATAAGATATCAAAGACATGATCATAAAAAAAGAAAAGTCAAAGGTGTACTTTGATTTTCTTAGCCGTTTCTTTTGTGGAGTCGGCTTTAAAGCTAGGCGAACGAATGGATCAGATTTGACATTAACCCATTTGGCCACACCTTTGTAATTGCTTTTAGGAAAA
The DNA here is from genome assembly GCA_015844335.1 of Chrysopogon serrulatus. Lineage (NCBI taxonomy): Eukaryota > Viridiplantae > Streptophyta > Magnoliopsida > Poales > Poaceae > Chrysopogon > Chrysopogon serrulatus. The sequence goes on from JADLZL010002882.1 coordinate 16,311, forward strand.
TTTAACTTTGATAAATCAGCACCATCGGCCTTACCATATGCCACAATCCATTGGCCGATAGAATCTGAATTCATCTTATCTTCAACAAATGTAATGTATTCCTAATCGGTCTTTTATAACTATTTATAAGGATATCTCCGATAGATACAGAAATTAAAATAGCATGACCGGATTGGAATTTAAGCAAAATATTTATATTTTGTATCTTGTTGATCATTTTGAAAAAGTGTACATCCTTGATTTGCGTAATATTGCTCTTCAACTCTAAAGAACAATCAACAACAAGTGCCGAATCATCCAAAGATGCATCGATGGCTGCGAGAAACCGAAGAAGTCGGCATAGCCGATCGGAAGTCACTAGGCCGACTTGGGCACTAGCGGCCAGTGGAATCAGCCCTAGGCGACTCGAGGCAAGCATCAGAGACAATCGGCCTGGCCGACTGAGGAGTCGGCCTAGCCGATTCAGAGAAGGCTACAGAGACAGTCAGCCTAGCTGACTGGGTAGTCGACTTAGCCAATTTGAAACAAGCAGGCAGCTTTCCCTTCTTGCTTGTAGGGGTTTGATCTTCATCAATGATGTGATAATCACTAGATAAATACACGACCCCTTCAGCTTTTGAAAAATCAAGTCTAACTGGTTTCTTGTGTTTCTCACACTTTTCTATAGCAAGACCTGCTTTCATGTCTATTGATAATCCAATTTTAGCCGATGACTTAGTGATCAGCTTTTTCATATTGATCTTTCTAAAATAATCATAGAATTGCTCCTCTAATTCAGACCATGAACAAATAGTATATTGAGGCAAAGATATAAACCATGCAAAGGCAATACCGGTGAGGGATAAAGGAAAATTTTTTATCTTTATGTAGTCTTCTTTACCAAAATCACCCAACTCTGAAACATATATACTAATATGTTCCATAGCGGTTTTACCATCTTCACCACTAAACTCATAAAAATCAGGTACCCACCAACCATCAGGATCTCTTAAGTAATCATAACACAACAGATATGGTCTATGATAAGCGGGCACCTTCCATTTAGAGGAGCCATATGGATTTCTAGCATGGGCTAAATCTTCATCGATTCGGCTTGATTTGAGAGCAACATACGAAGCCGAATCACGATAGTTTGCATGCACACCCATTGCTGAATTTTCATTGATTCGGCTACAATTATTAGCAACTTGTGAAGCCGAATCATAGACTTCCGCACTCGAATGCTTTGCTGACTTTTTATTAATTCGGCTTGAGGTTGAAGTAACACTTGAAGCCGAATTATAAAAAGAAGCATTGACATATGGTGCTGAATTTTGATAGCAATTGGCAAAATAATTAGCATTGTCATAGCCAATTCTCTCATTCATCGGCATATCTTGTGGTGGAGCCACATATTGTGAACTTATAGCCGATGAATATGTATATGCATGTTGTATGTTGCTAGATGGACTTAAGCCCAAAGAACTCATAGTTGACATCGGCTCTTGAACAAAATGAGGCTCATTAACAACATAATCGTTAGCCGATGCAACATATCTAGTATTATCATGACTAGCAACACCAATATGAGAGTTCATAGAACTTGCAAAATAATTATTAGAATCATAAGAAACATTTGCAAGTTGTACCTTGACATGATTGTAGTGATATTGTGATGCAACACCGTAGTACTCCATGATTTATAGATTGACCACCTTGCTGAAATTTCTAACAACAAGCACAACTTGTTGCAAAATAGTAAGATAACAAGGGGTCAAAACCAGATGCAATCGGTCTTTTGGGCCAGATGCAACGGTAATGGCGAGCACAAAAGGATAGATTGAAATCAATGGATAGGCTAGGTCGAGAGATCGGCTATACGAGATAGCCGAACCAATCTTCCCCAGCGGAGTCGCCAAAAAGTGTGTTGACGCTGAATTAGGTCACCACACTCGATAAGGAGCTAGCACGCTCGATGTAGGGCCAAACCGATTTTAAGATCGGTCGGCGCCTAAAGGATATCCACAACTGGACCTTGTGCCTCCAGCGATGAGCACGATACGCAAGACATGTCGCCGGAGGAGCCTCGCCGGGAGCGCGATACGCAGGACACGCCGACGAGGTCTCTTAAAACCCGAAACCCCACATGAGGTCTCTAGAGCTTCGCTGGCCGCCGATCCACCTGTCCATGCAACACCGACGAAGAACGAGGAGAAGAAGAGAGGGTAAAAGTTGAGAGATAGATATGTTTTTGACGATTGGATAGATGGGATCAATCGGCCATGATCTCCTTGTTTACATAGGAGGGGGTGGTCTTATCCCAGTAGAAAACATCTCCAAGGCCCAATCTCCAAGTTTCCCACGTCCAAAGATTACCCAAAACTGATTTAGGAACAAATCGGTTCGGGATCTGAAAGTTAGATTCGGAACGGGCACTACCGGTGGTACCGGTCAGGCTCCACTGGTAGTACCAAACTCTAGCGGTAGTACCAGTGGAAGACCGGTAATACCGGTAGTTCATTTTTGCGCCAAACTACACCAATCTCCGTCACCCACCGGTAGTACTGGTCTCGGACCGGTAGTACCGGTAGTTTATTTTTGTGCAACAACATCAGCCACCAGCAGTACCGATCTTCACGGACCAGTAGAACCAGTAGCACTTCGTGTAATCTTCTAGGGTGCACAACTCTTGCATCCGGACCCCAAATTGAATGTTCCATATATGTTTTTCGAACATCTCGATAATAGGAACACAATGGTGAAGTCCATTTCCACTTTTGACAACTTTACAAGCTCCGGACATTTTCGAGTGTCAACACAAGGGCAGCACGCCCGCCTGCGTCCAGGCGTACGACGGCCGGATGAGGTACTACACGTCCAGCATGGCCGGGATCGCGCCGGAGCACAAATTTGACGAGGCCAAGCTCAAGCTCGTGTCCACCATCCTGGCCGACCCTGTCGATCCCAGCGAAAAGTGCACAGCCAAGGACCTCACCGATATTCCGGTCATCGCAAAATTCGACAAGTTCAGTGATTTGGTTGTGGCCACGACTGATGCCATGAACAAGGCTGTGACGGCGCCATCCCCAGCCAAGCAGCCCTGATGACCGTACTCCTGTGCTGAGCTTCAATTGTAACGGACGAGGAATTACCTGCCAAGTTGGTGGTTACCTTTTCGTCTTTTCATTCAGAGATAAATAAGGGTTAATTTTGCTAAAATTTATTTTGGGAACTTATCTAGTGCAAATTAACTTTCTGTGAAAACTCATGTAAACCACAATGAAAAAAGTTGACTAAATTTATCAAAAAAATCACACATGTAGATGATATGATGATACACAATCCTGTAAAATATCTTGTTCAAACTTCGATTTTCGTTTGTAAGATATAAGAATAACAAATTTCTAACAAATCATCCGGATAGCTTTTTGGTTTGAAATTTATTATTTTTATATCTCACAAACGAAGTCGAAGTTTGGACAAGATATTTATAAAATTGTGTATCATCATATCATCTACATGTATGATTTTTTTGGTGAATTTAGATGACTTTTTTTGCTGTGGTTTGCACGAAGTTTTCACGGGAAGTTAGTTTGCACTAGATATCGCTCCCATTCATTTTAGTTTCCTTCAGACGATGGTTGTTGCATATGCCCTCAGTGCCAAAATAAATGTACATCATCTCGCTTTCCTATGAGAAGTCAAACTTCTTATAGTTTAGCCAAATATATACAAAAAATTACTAATATTTATGATGCATACTAAGTATCATTGATTGAGCATAATAATTTTTGTTTCTGAGAATAAAAAACACGTTAAACAAAACCATAAATTACAACAAAATCTAATTTGTATCATAGACTATTAACAATTTATAATTTATAGTTGTTTCTGTATAACTAGCAAATATGTTCGTTGGTTAATGGGAGCTTGTATACTTATTTAGACCACCTGTAGTTAGAAGATTTTTTATTTCAAAAATCATGTTATGTGTTTGAATTCACTTTTGAATCTTACTTTGTAGTATGGCTGGTCATACGCTAGCCTAACTTGTATGGTATATGATAGGGTGATAGACTATGAAAACATTTGCGTAATCCAATTTGTTTTTGAAATGGGACTCTATACAATGTTTCAACATGTCACTCTAACTTGTATAGTCATGACAGAGATTTATTTTATCAGATCCTATAGATGGTTGTGGGCAGTGTCATACAAGAATATCCTCTTATGGAATCATTCAGCTTTGGTTATAATTTGTACCTCAAACACACCATCGGATCGATTTATCAAATTGCACCAAAGCACTCACTTTCTCTGAAAAAACTTTTCTCTATGTATTTGTTGATTGCTGTCATGTTTAGTACAATCCAAAATTTGAGGTAGAGATCGATCAAATGTATGGCATATCTAATCCCCTATCAAACTAATTTGTAAAAATTGTTGCACCTGACAAATTGATTTGTAAAAGTTTCTGTAGATCTAATCACCTGGCATGATAGTTGGTTTGTAATAGTTTCTTTGTGTGTGTTTATTTTCTGATCGATTTGATATGTCTATGTGTAGTTTTTTTTTGTGTGTTTGTGTGTAGGCATTTGATGTTGTTTTTGTGTGTGCATCGCTCTCGCTATGTGTGTTTGTTTGTCTGAATGATTTATGCCCGGGGAAAAGTAGATGTATGATATTTTCTAGCAGCTTCTTCCAGTCCCAGCCAAGATTCAGGGTGAAGTCTTCTCTACTGTCATGCCAGTGAGATTACCCGCAGGTTTAATAAACCAGGGAGGCAGTGAGAATCGTCATGAAGAGAGATGAGCTGACCATTGCCATCAATAAGTAGGGTGGAATCGCACTCATGATTCCCATTTTTGCTATTGCCATAAAATTGCAAATTGTATCTTATTCTCGTATAATTTTTACCTTAGGCACTTAAAGAAGCCTTTTGCAGTTCAGAGTTGTAAGTTGTTGGCTACCTTTTGAAGAAAGGTGGGTGTGAAAAAGCTCAGTGATGAAGCCATTGAAGCTGCCCTTGAGAAGGTATTTATATTTTTTTTCTATTTTTGTGTTATTGTCTTATTGATAAATTATGTGATGGAGGTCTGCATTTGATTTGTGACTGATTTTTTTTAGGTGGTGGGATTGCTTCTAACTAATTATCTATGGTTGCTAAACATGGTGTTTTGTGAATCAATCTTTGTGGTTATTATATGTAACATGTCAACCTTTTTTGAGGTTCAAATGTAGCAACAATAGCTATTTCTGCCTTGTATTTTTGTAATAATTTTATTCTGTGATGCTATTTTCAGGGTCGTCCAAAAGTTGTCATCCTAAAAAGTACAGCTTGAAGCCTCTTTGTTCCACGCTTGTCCGCCCCTTTGGAGTAGTATGCTAAGATTTGATATTAGCTTATTTTGATATCTACTATCTCTTAGTTATTCTAAGGGATAAAATATGTGTATAAATAGGCTATGATGGACAATGATTGCCTTTATGACGAATTTGAGAAGTTGGTTGCTGCTTTGCCAGAAGGCGGATTTCTACTCCTAGAGAATGTTAGATTGTGATTTTGCTAAGAAGCTAGCGTCTGTCGCTGACATTTATGAGTAATGATGCTTTTAGCACGGCACACAGAGCTCGTGCTTCAACCGAAGGTGTTACCTAGTATTTGAAGCATGCTGTTGATGGCTTCCTTATGCAGAAGGTAATAAAAGGCCATCCCTGCTCATGATCTTTTTAAGTATATTTAGGTAATGTTGAGTAGGATGGGGTAAAATGGCTATATTATGTTTAATCTATCATCGTTTTAAGACAATTATGTTTCTTCAGGCGATTGCAAAGAAGCTGGCTGACCTTACCACCACAAAGGGTACGGTGGCACCACCATCATCAGCGGTAGTGATTCTATTGCTGCTGTTGATAAGGCTAGGCTAGCTGGCAAGATGAGCCATATTTTGATTGGCAGTGGTGCAAGCTTGGAACTCTTGCTACCAGATGTCCTTGCTCTCGATGACTGTTGCTGTTTATTGTCGCCTTAGCACCAAGAATCGATGACGACATTCAGGATGGATGCCAGAGGTCAGGAATAAATGGCCTAATCCAGAAAACCAGTCATACACTAGCTGCACTGGATGATGAACTGTATAGTCATTCAGAACAATTAAAATAGCTTGATGGTTCTCATTTATTTCAATCTTAGTAGATTGTTGTAGATTGATCGGTAGTCATTCTGCTACTAGTTTCTAACAGTTTGTGTTCCTGTGTTGCCATTGCTATTCGATCATGCTACCTGTCCCTGATTATTGTTTTTTTTTTGAATCTTTGTGCTAATGCTAACAGGTTTTGGTTCTTTGTTTATCTTTTTACCCGGGTTATCAAAATCTGATAGATTTCTTTATGTAAAACTGTCGGTTAATATGTCAGCTGTTTATTTGTAAAAAGTTTAACAGATTTTGGGGTGTTAAATCTGCCATCAGATGTATAGACACTTCCTTCTTATAATGATGTTTTTCAAAAGTTGAAAAATGTAATTATGAGAATAAAAAAACCCTTAAAAAAACTGCTCGAGAGCTGGAAAGTGGCCAGAGAGAATCAGAGAACACAATTGAGGAACCGTCCAAGGCGCGCCACTTGAGCACGTGACGTCATCTCGGCACATGCCAGCGCTGTCGAGGCTTCGCCCGCGGCCGCCGCCGCCACGTCCCCCCACCGCTCCTCCTCCTGGAACAGCCGGAGGCGCTTCGCCGCTGCGGCCCTCGGCTACCGCCGCCGGGGCGCCCGCTCCCGGAGCCAGGGAAGTTGACCAGCTCCTCCTCACCGCCCGCCCTCCGCGACGCTCGCATCCACGACGAGGAGTCTCGCCGCTCAGGTATGCCTGGCGATTTTTCTCGTCTTGTTGCTTTCATCGACTTTCCGATTTGGGTTAGTACAGCGCGCCACCTGCTCGACGAATTGTTGAGAAACTATAATTGCTCATCATCTGCTACCTACAATCGTGATTCTCTCTCACATGGGCAGGGCGAGACCTTGGTGGATTGCATGCTATTTTGATGTTCACTGTGAACTCATTTAACAAGGGAGAGGAACAATCTGGTGGTCAGGTTTAATGCTTGATGGGAAGTTGGGCTACATGTTTTGAGAGATTACCCAGTTATGCTCGAAGGTTGTATATGACCTGGCAGAAGTGCAAAACGTTTTGAGTCATATTGCAATGGCACTGTGGATTTTTGTGATTCTTTTTGCTTCAAATTAGGCAGCTTAGGGTTTACACGGATTCCCATCGAAAAATGTGGCAGTTTAGTTTGAACAGAGAAGATATAGGAACATTTTTGTAATAACAAACAGTTGTCTTCTGTTGTTGTCTTGTTATTTCGTTTTTGGTAGTTCGATATTTGTATTTTGTTGTCACACTGCTGTTTTCACATTGTCTACTGTTTCAGCACAATGTGTTGGTTTACTGTGCCGCAAAATTTTAGGAACAGAACTCACTATTTTGTTTTTTAAGGTCAAGAACGTCCTAACAACAACTGAGGTACAAACTTGATCAGCAAAATATCTATGTGTGCAGATGGCTTAGTTTTTGTTATGTGCTTTCACTCTATTTTCTAGTCATGTAATCACATTGAAAAGTGTCGAAGTTTGTCATGAGTCCTGAGGCAAATGTTGCTGTCATATCCGCTAATGTTTGAACCATGCTGTACTCTTTTCCTGGGAAAACTTTGATAATAATCATTAAAAAGTAAGCTTCTTTAGCTTTAGATATGTTATATGCTAGTTGCAATGTAATTTAAGAAAGTTATGCTTGCAGATCCTCTTTTTGTCGATCCATATGCTGCCGTTCTTCTTTCACATGACGTGGCACACCAGGCTATTGGTCATCTAGATTCACATGCAGTGCCTTGGCAAGATCATTATAGGCTAGCAACCAGATATATTGATGACAAATTACAGAATTTGATCCATAATTCAGAAGATATTAGACAGGTAAATTTATGCTAAACTCTTTCCTTCCCATCGTTTGAAAATATGTTATCTCATTCCTTATAGATTGTTCTGCTGACAGATGGAATGGACACTCGTCCGTACAGGCTGAACTGGCCAAGGTTGTCTGTTATATATGATGTGTCACCTCAAATATAATTGTTTTTGTCAAGCTCTCCTTCAATCCTTAAAATAAATAGATGTAGTAATTAAAAATGATAGCTTTGCATCACAAATGTCAATTATTTAAATGTAACAAGTTCATTGCCTATATACCCTAATATGTTCTTGTGCTATGCCTCACTGACATATTGGGCTCTTTATTCAAAAACATATTGGGCCCTTTATTCAAAAACATATTGGGCTCATAATGAGTAGCATGTTTTAGAACATGAACCTATTCAGTGGTGTATGAATGATTTTTTCTTACTTCTCTAAAGAAAACTTGGAGCTTTGGTAATGATTGCCAAGAACTCATGTGCATTTGTGTTTCTTATAGTTCACAGGAACTGGAGCGAAGTTGTGTCTTGCTTCATACTTCTTTGGAATCCCATGATTTGCAGGCGGGTTTGAGCAAAAATGGTTTCAGTGGGAAATAGGCTCAGCTTGTGGGTACTGCAGGTAACTAGCTTAACTTGAAAGCATGATAAGTTTTCAGTTTGTTTCCTCATCATCTTATTCAATTCTATCCAGAAAACATATTTAGAGAATAGGCTCAGTTTGTTTCCTCATCATCTTATTTGTAAATAAGTGAATTTACAAATATTTTCATTGCCTTCAGCACAACAGCAGTTCAGTTATGGTATATATGAATGTTGGTGCAGTGAGTAACAACAGCTTGAAAGTCTGCTTGAAAGTCTTCTTTTTCTAAAATGAAAAGTTTTATTGGCATTGCAGGGTTTACCTCTCTGTCCACTACCACAAGTTTGGAAAATCTCTTGGTTGTTATAAGCAATTTAGCAATGGAAGGAAGTATCTTCATAGGAGAACTGCCCCATTTTAGACTGTACAGCACCCATGGACATGGTTGATTAAATATAAGTAAAAATCACATATTATCTTTTAAATGGGCTGTCAATATTAGTTCCCCTGTTTGTTGTTTTGCAGGGCTTGGAACAGGACAATCTGGAAAAGCTTTTCTTTACTCAGAGCTTCCGAGTCAGCTTTGTGCAATATGACAATGTTGCAAAGGATAGCTACTCCATGGGAACAATGTGACAGAATGCTTTTTGTTGCAGAACAGCTGCGGTTTTCAGATGCACAGGTGAGCCAATGAATAACTTGATTTTTTCCTGCTACAGAAATTTTGAAGATGATCTGAAATCTTGGGATCATTATCATGGCCATGATTTCAAATTCCTTTGTCAGAATATATCTTGGTAGAGGGACAGTTACCAAATTCTGACTGATTTGTGTTAGACACCATCACATCTAAATTCAAATATTTTCTAAAATATCAATCTGACACATGTCTAGAACTATCTGTAACTTTTTTGCCAAGAGCGCAGGGAAGTGCAGGTTTTACCTTTGATTCTGATGAAATATATTACCAACAATACATGTAAGTACCCTTGCATAAGAAAACATGTAAATAAATCATCGAGGACCATTGTGTGTTGATTTGACTGTAATAGGAAAAGGTACAGGTACTAAAAGTTTCATCAAAAAACCTACTCCACTAATGTTAGTAGCTCACTTGCTGCTCTGTATGCTGACAGCTCTGTCAGGAAATTTTATTATAAATCTGAACCCCAGATGCCCCAGCTGGGATTTCCGCCAGGCAGTCATAGTGCCTAGTGGCCTTTTAGATGTCAAGAGTCAAGACCTGTTCCCTGACTATGCTGTTGTAATATTTTGTGTAGTTGGACAGCCAACAGATCAGATTCTTACATCAAGTCTGTCTATATAAATGTGGAATTTATGAATTAGTCTCCAATAGTGCTCAGAAATAGCAACCGGTGCAACTTCTCGCTATATCCATGGCCTGAAGGAAGATCTGGATTGCTGCTGCTCACCACCTGTCATAGCTTGCAGCTTTATGCAACAGTAAACATCATTAGAACCTTACCAAGAATCTTCCCAACAGATCCTTCTAGTGATATCATCCTTACTTCCTTAGGTTTGGAATAATGCAGGGCCAGCAATCTTTTCTGGCAGCACTTTGTTTGATTTTCCTTTTTCCTGGCTTGTGTAGATGGAGAGCTTCCGGTTTCATTTTGAAAGAATAGAGGAGGACGCGGACGAAGAAGGATTTGAGGAACTCTAGTCTGTTCCGTGAAATTTGATTAGGCTTAATTGCAGTTTGGGCTTGTGCAGAGACCGCAGCATGGATTCGAATAGAGCTGGTAAACGCAAGACCATGCTTGTGATCCGTGGCAGGTTTCTTCTTAATTGGAACACAGAAGAATCAATGGAAGTGCCTATTGTTTACTTTTTTTTTTTTTCATTTCACATGTTCTGTAACGTTTTTGTATTTGTATTGTTGGAGCAAACGCGTGACTGAACTGAACCTGTGTATGATTCTCTTCCCTGAATATACTTCCAAGTATACATGCAAACGGCGACGGGCACGCCACGAGCCCACTGGCAGAAGCGGGTTTATGCGGCTAATACCAGCGGCGCCGCAGCCGCCGCTCCAACCCGCCTCGCTCGATGCAACCAACTGCGAACCTCCCTCCACCTCCGCTGCCAGCCTGCCGCCGCTGCTGCAACGAGCTTCCGCCTTCGGGCGAATACAAAACGGTAACGCCGCGCCCGGGCGTCCGGGCGCTTCGCGCGTCGGACGCTGTCTTCCCGCCTCCGGCGAAACTCCTCCCGGCCTTCTTCCCCGCGCTCGCCCCCGCCCCGGCCACCGCCCGCGGCTAGGGTTCGCGGGGCCCGGCGAGCTAGGGCCGGCCCTAGGTCGCCGGAGCTCCGGCGAACCCTAGCGCCCGCGGCCGCCGCCCTCTTCCTCTTCCTCTTCGCCCCGCCCGCCTACCCATACCCACCGCCCGGCCCGGCCCGCCCAGCTTCGGCGGCGCCCGGCCAACCGCCACCACCGCCGTGTCGGCGACGCCGCCAAGCCGGCGCCGGCCGGCCGGCCGGAATCTACACCGGAGGGAGTGCTTGAGCCCCTAACCGGGCCGGGCGGCGGCGTCGCTGGGCGGCGGCGCGGGCGCTGGCGGCGCGGCGCCCTGTCGGCCGCGGAACTGGCGTCCGGACATGTCCGGCACCTATCATTACCGAATACAAAAGCCAGCCTGAAATACCAGAACAATCTTTTGCCCCCCTGTAGTTCAGCCACACAAATAGGTACTCCCGCAGCCATGGCATCAGGTAGGCTTCGGCACGGTCACGCCGGTCATGGCATCGCTGGCGGCCAGGACGAGTCTGGCCGGCATCCGCGCACGGCCCTCCACCACGAACGTCCCTGCCAGCAAGGTCGTCATGGCGGCGGCGGCGAAGCAACGTGCTGTACAAGGAGCAGCTGCTGGAGACGGACCCCATCCTGAAGGGTGCTGCTGGTACCTGCTAGCGGACACGCACGGGCTGCCGCATGTGCCCGCCAGCAATATTGCGGCTCGTGCGGTAACGGGACGGGGCTGCCCCCCCGCCCGCGTTTGTTTGCAATATTTTCTCCTCCGTCACGAAAATAAACTTTATCGCCGTCATTAAAATAACTTTTTTTTTTGACTTTTTTAAAAACTGCGTTTGACCATTCGTCTTATTTAAAAATTTTATATAAATTATAAAATAAATAAATTATTATCAAAATATCTCTAATGATAAAACAAGTCATAACAAGATACATGATATTTATATAAATTTTTTAAATAAGACGAATGGTCAAAAAGTGTTTAAAAAGTCAAAGAAATAAGTTATTTTGTGACGGAGGGTAAGTTATTTTCATGACGGAGGGAATAAAGTGGCCCACCCAAGCTGCGGCGACCTTGTGAATGACAGAGTGTACGTGTGCCTTTTCTATTTGATGCAAAATATTTAGGGACAGCAATAAACATGAAAATGGATCCTGGTTTGTCATTCCAAAATTTATGCTTGAACTATGAAAGCAAACAAAAATATTCCGTTGCCGGGACTCGAACCCGGGTCTCTCGGGTGAGAGCCGAGTATCCTAACCAGCTAGACTACAACGGACTGTTGAGCTGCATTTCCGAGCATTTTATTTGATTGATAATGCACTACGTTGCAGAACGCAAGTACACCGCAGCACAATACATATTAACGTTTGTTTGGAGCCAAAGCAAATTTACTGTTTGCTTCAAGCCAAAGATTTGATAGCCAAAACAGCATATAATGATCTGAACCAAAGGGGCAAGGAATTTGCTATATTTTAAGGGCCTGAATTTTCGGTCACTAATCTTAGGCTACGAAATATACTTAAAAAGATAACTTATAAGAGATAATTCTTAATTTTTCTATAGTCAAACAATAATAAAATTACATATTCCTTGAACAACAATAAAAAAATGAGGCACCTAAAATATAGGGAAGTGGGGGTAGTAGTAATGAACTAATGCAAGATGTTAAAATTAAAATAAATTACACTACCAAAATGGTAGGCTTTTCCTAGTGTTTTTAAGTACTAGTAAGATACTACCACTAGTTATAGCACATAGAAATCTTACTAGGAGGTATTTAGTCAGGAAAACTTATACTAAATTTTGAATTGAATAGTTTTGAATGCTAAAACACTAGCTAGGAGCATCTTACTTCACTAGAAGAAGTGTGTTAAGAGAAAAAATGAACAACAACATGGATATATAGGTGTTACGTCACACAAAGAAACATTAATGGGTCGAGTTGCGTGGCCAATCTCAGTCTTGAGTTATTGCATATGGCCAATCGCAAGAGTTGCTGAACAGCGCCTATAGCAGCACACCAACTTGCCCGAGTACTAGGTAGGTTAAACTCAAGTGGCCATTACTGTTATATTCTTTCAGGATATATGTCTGTGTATTTATATATCGATCCCAGTCTAATACCCAAGTGGTCAAGCGTTGATTGTTGATTAAGGCTTGCAATTTGCATCCGGTTGGTGTGCATAATAACGAATCATTTCGCGCAGGTGTTACTGAGTGCACTCACCAGGTAACATGCATGGCATATGGGGTGGCTTGCAACCACATTGTCATGAGCTCACTAGCTAGCTTGTTTGACGCATGCTAGGGCACACATGCGTTCATACATGCCCACATTGTACAATTGTCATAGGTTCCATCACTTGTTATACTTTGGCTTTTGTGCAAAGTCAAACCCATTACTTAGCTCAGTTAACTATCCCATATAGTATATATATAATGGTAGTTCCTACTACGGACGAGCAAGTTGTATATCGATCTGCATCTGCGTCTGCGTCATTGAACGACGACCACATGCATGGCAATGGGGCGCCAATGGCATGCTTCCATTGAGAGAGCTCAATAAGCGACCATTTCTTATGGTTGACACAGCCATCTCATTTGGAGATATATATGCTGGGACGTAACTTAATTTACCTAATTAACTAGCTAAGATGTGAACGCAATTCATGTCATCTCAGATGAGTTCGTTCGTAATGCACTTCACTAAAAGTACGACCTAGGAGAGGTGAATTTTTACTATTAACGAGCTATAAGCGAGATTCTTCAGTTTTCTGGATTTGATGGTGTGAAACCATGTGGTATGACTCAAATACAGAGTCAACCCTGTTTTGTATTTTGGATAGGGATTTTTTGTAACATTAAGATCCAATTTTCCTGTACTTTATAGGCAATCATCATCCATCCATGCATGACAGGGAGACAGCCTAGAGCCTGGCCTTGAATTTCTAATTTTGCATGTGTGCTAGTTTATCTACTTTAGGTTAGCTCTAGGATTTACTAGGAATACTTTTGTTCTACTGTGTGATCCATCCATGCTGTTTGTTACATACATGCCGTTTTGATTTCTTGAGATTTCCATGTACCTCCCATCAGTGCTACATGGAGCAATTTGGCTGCAGCTAGAATAAAGAATCCGTAACAGTTTCAAATAATGTTGGATGAAGATAACAAGAGCTAATACCTTTTTGTAGCTAATGATTTTATTGGAGATCATTCCGGGTAATAATTTTTAAAATTAAATTATTTTGTGTTGTAGTGCTAGAGGTGTTTTTCTAATAACCTCTAACCAAGTAGCTATAAAATCAACTATTTTTAGGGGCTTATATATAAATCTCCCTGCCGATGAAGACACCAACCGCCTTTGAAATAGATTTTAGGGGTTTTTACTTAGAAAAGATAATGTTCCATGTAAAGGATTCAGATCTAGAGTACCTAGTTTGCCCCTAGAAATGATTTTCTAGAAATCCAAAATATAAGCCAAAAATAGCATTTATTTTAATCCGAAAAAGCTGTCCTCTTGTCCCGTGGGAGCACGTTCTATGACCAGACCACACACTCACATTTGATACAAAAAAATAGCCCTTCAACACTGCTAAGGATGGATCAGCATGGATCTCAACATTTGTATCTTGGCACGAGCGAGGAAATTAAAAGATGTTATTCTTGTATAGCGTTGATCATGAACTATCTCACCTGGATGGAAAACAAAGCAAAAACCATCCAAAACATTTAGATTTAACATTGGGTCTAGGATCTAATAAGGTGGGAAATTTTAATAATTTTTCAAGTGGTTATTTGGTACGTATATACAACACAATTAACTTTCAATTAGAACTTGCCAACATGGCCAGTTGAAGTATATACAAAACGAGTTGCTCGTTTTTTTAAGGTTTTGGCATAGTGTGCATATTATATTAACCCAATATCCATGGGTAAGGTCGTCATGAAAACGTTTCTTGTAATACTTTCTGTTGAGCTACTATGTCTCATTGTTTGATGGGCCCAAACAATCCAGGTCAACGTATAGGGGCCGGAGCATTATAAATAGGCCAAGAAGAAGCAACTTTATTTGCTGCAGAGCCCAACCCATCTTGACATTATTGTTCTCTCGAACAAGAATAGAAACGAGGGGGAAGGCCTGGTGCGGTACGGCACCGAAGAAGAAGTAGCTGGCCTAAATCATCATGGCCGGAGGAGGAGGAGGAGATGCAGCAGCTGGCGGCGTGAAGGAGATAACACTGGAGTACACTCCCACATGGATCGTGGCCTCCGTTTGCTCCGTCATCGTCGCCATTTCCCTGCTCTTCGAACGGATGCTCCACCGCCTTGGCAAGGTGCGTGTCCAAGCGCCATTTTTGATCCTTCACCACCAGCTTCTTGCGTACATATATATATACCATACCAAACCATTTTATCATACATATGCATGCGTACTTGAACAGAGGCTACTGAGAAAAAATAAGAAGACCAAGTACGAGGCCCTCCTGAAGATCCAAAAAGGTTAGACGATCATCCCGGCCGAGCCGTGCAAGATTCTCTCTCGATCTCGATGTCGACTCTGATCTCATGACAAATCCTGTGGCAATAATGGACGCAGAGCTGATGCTACTGGGGTTCATTTCGCTGTTGCTCGGCGTGTTCCAGAGCGCCACTCAGAAGATATGCGTCAAGGAGAGCGTCATGCACCACCTTCTCCCCTGCCGGCTGCCGTCGGCGAGTGCTGGCAGCGCCAAGTTCACGGGCGCAAGGAGACTCCTGTCTGGAGGAGGCGCCGTCGACGACTACTGCATGAGGAAGGTATTTGCTTTGGCTTGCCAGGCCCGTTGCGCTTGTGTTTTTGCGTGGTTTCAGTTCTGGAGACCTTCATGGGGTGACCATGCCACTGGCTCCAAACTGTTATGAGAGCACGCCGTAAGGGTGTTCCTTTGTTTTTTATTTCAAGAGCGAGCGAGGTCAGGCGCGCGCACACCACTGAGCAGGCACATGTATGGATGGGTGTGTGTCCCCTGTGTGATGATGCCACTAATAGGATACACATCATGCAAGATCATTAGATGGACTGATAATTAGTACTCCCTCTTCCAAATTATATAAGTCGTTCTGACTTCTCTATACTATATCTATATGACTATATATAATTTTGCACAGAAGTCATCAAGAACGGGTTAATTAATAATTAGATAAGTGATAGTAACGGATAGTAGGGGGCTCAATACACACTGATGATATTTGTGCTATTAGTTAATTATGAGGTGAGACCAGGAACAGTCAACGCGAGCCTTTATTTAGATGTTAGAAGATTGGATGGAAAAGACGGACTTATGTAGACAATTATTAATTGTGTGCCAATGGCCATCTAGTTCTCACTTATTTCTTATTGAGTGCTATAGTGTTAGAAAAATTACATGTTTAAAACAACTATGGACCCACTACTATATATATATATATACATGTTCATGCATTAATATGCTTTCTAATCAGTTCCAAACCGACATATATAGTTGCTTCAGGTTCTTACTTCCTCCGACCTAGTACGTTTTATAAGATGTAGTTTGACTTACCACAGTCTGTCAAGTTATACTCTAACCATCCAAATGTCTTAAGTTATTATGTTGTTTATGACTATAAAATTACATTAATAGAAGAGTATGTTAAGTTACAAATCTAACAATGTCAATTTTGTATTCTGAAATCTATAATTCACTAAAATGATTGATTATAGAGTTTTGATATAGATATACATGTATATTTTTCATAAGCCGGAAGGTGGAGGGGGTACTTTCTTACACCCTCAACCATTTTTACATTGACCAACAGTACCTTCTTAGAATAAAATATGGTTGGAATTGATGGTTGACTTTATGCATGTTTATTAATTTCATTGTCTCGCCCCAGATGTGTATATATATGCTGTCTAAATCATCAATGATTTATTTTTAGATGGGCCCTATTATTAGAAACAAAAATATTAATTAATTTAGACTCATTAACTCGGTTACAAATCATATCTTTCTCCCCTTACTATATTAATTAAGGTCCTTGAAATATTCATCTTTCATGCAGCCATCTCTTGTTATTGTACGACTTAAATATATATGCTCATTTTGTACAGGGCAAAGTTCCAATTCTTTCACTTGAAGCATTGCATCAGTTGGACATATTTATCTTCAACTTAGCAGTTACACATGTGGTTCTCAGTGTTCTTACATTTGTCGTTGGAGTTGCACAGGTACTAGAACTTGCAGTATTGTATATACAAACGACCTACAGTACTTTTCCCTAAATGTTGGATGCTACTGTCATGTAGACAAAAAACTGGAGGCATTGGGAAGAAAAGATCCAACAGAATGATGATAGTGGTAAGCTTTACACATACTTTCAAATTTTTGAAGTTTAACAATTCATGGTTCACTTATATAAATTCTTCCATTGCAATGCATTCGGCAAACCATTTTAGGTACTCAAACAATCAAACATGTTCAAGAATTCAAATTTGTCCAAGATCACTTTAAAGGGCATGGAATACATTGGAGGATTTTTGGTTGGATGGTATATTATAATGAACTTGCATTTTAAATGTTAAACATAAAAGTTCCATTGATTTTTTGTTAACACCAATGGTGTTAAAGCTACTTTGTCTTTTATTCAGAGGTCTTTCTTCAAGCAATTTTATGGGTCACTAACCCAGGAGGACTACACAGCCATGCGACTTGGCTTCATTGAGGTATATAGACACACTTTCATCAATCAAACACCTAGCCCATTCCCTATATGTAATATTATGAAAAAGATATAACCATTTCTTTAATAGTCTCTTTTTGGTAGAAACACTGCAGGGGAAACCCAAAATTCAACTTTTACAACTACATGATCAGAGCATTTGAGGCTGATTACAAGAAAGTTGTTGGTATAAGGTAAATATCTCAAGTATTGTTAACAAAACTCACCACATGTTCCTATGATAAATTTCTATTTGTAATGTTCTTTTGATCAATTAATTCCACCACATGTTCCTATGATAAATTTGTATTTGTAATGTTCTTTTTTGATCAATTAATGCTATTTCTTTCTTGTGCAGTTGGTACCTTTGGGCTTTACTAATGGTATTCTTGTTGCTGAATGTCCATGGTATAATTTCTAGCTCAATAAACAATATTGTTTAAACTTGTTAAGGTCAATGGTGGCATGTTACCACATGTTAAACTTGCTGCTAAATATTGCTATCTATTTTGGAATCATTGTTGATCAATTTTATCTTATAGCACAATTGTATTTATGCAAAAATTAATAATGCTACTCTTTTGTTGATACTATTATATAGGATGGTATGCCTACACATGGTTATCATTGGCCCCTTTCATTGTAAGTAAACAATATTTATTGTCAAATATTAAAGGCTTACATATATCCACATCCCTAGAATTACGAAAATATGGGTCAGGTTGAAGTTCATAATGTTGTACATCGTAAAAAATAAACTGCCATGGTTCGATCGTATTTATTTTATATTATCATTTGCAGCTGCTTCTTGTCATTGGATGTAAGATGGAGCATGTTATTACTGAGATGGCTGTTGAGGTTGCACAGAAACATACATCAATAGAAGGGGATGTGATCGTTGCTCCATCAGATAATTTTTTTTGGTTCCATAGGCCGAAAGTGGTCCTCTATTTGATCCACTTCATTCTATTTCAGATAGCGTTTGAGATTGCATTTTTCTTCTGGTTATTGGTAAGAATACCAAGCTAGTAGCTCACAATGCATCCTTGAAACATATATTGAACAAAGTTACACCAATATAAATTTGAACATATGAGACCACCCTTATACCCTTATGACTACAACTATTGGCAATGATAGGAAGGATACCTAAACATATACATGGACTATAGTCTGCTTCATCTTTTATGTGGTGCATGCCGACACGTTCTTTTTTTATACTAAAAAACAATTTTACTATCCCAAACTAACTAGATTGTCTTTTGATCACATGAATAATACTTTCTCTCTTTTAGTACTTGGAACAGTTTAAATTGGTTCAGTTGATCCCTAACTGAATTTGCCTGGAGCAATTATGAAGATACTTGAAAGTGTGTATGTAGAGTAACAAAAATTATATTTGGCTATAGATTAGGAGGCTACTTTGAATAGTTTATTTGGGGAATAAAATAAGATAAAATTTGTAAGGGGGCTCGCACTAACAAAGTTAATTGTTTGGGTCAAAAAAACTGGTGAGTTCCCCATGGCGTACTTTGATATAAGAAAAGAAAGGACAAAGTGTGTAAAAAAAGGCCACAAAGAACAAGACGAAATTGCCAAACTACCTGAACTTGCCTGAAAGAGACTAGAAGGTGAAAGACAAAAACTATAGGACTAAATGACTATTTAAGAACAATTACAGTTTGAGACACATGGCACAAAATCAATCACATCTGGTTATCTCCTAGTTTGACTTATTTGAAGACAATATATTTGTTTAGCCTAACAAAATTGTATTAAAAGGTACAACTAACACCTGACATTCAACGACTCTTGCAGGTATCATACAGGTATGACTCGTGCATTATGGGAAAACATGCACATGTTATTACTCGACTTGTATTAAGGTATGGATGAATCTGCATGTTAGCATCAACATTGCATGTGGATACAATATATAGGGAAGATGGAACTCATTTTGTATATTTATTTGCTTTCAGTATTGCCAGTCGAATCTTGTGTGGTTACAGCACCCTACCTCTCTATGTGATTGTCTCTCATGTAAGTCCATTAATTTTAGGAAACAAAACACATTATTGTTCAATCTTTTTATTGATATATAGTGAGTAGGCACTAGAGGTTTCACCCAGTACACTGGGTAAATTGGTTCAGTAAAATATTATAATGAATTAGAAAATATTATGCAATAAATTAATTTTCCTAGGTGGCCTAATTTTTAAATATTGTTCAAGAATACATGTGCCACCTATGATGCCAAGGAGGTTGACACTAAAATCATGCTGACTTATATATGTACCTCTATTTTTAACAACCATACTTCTATATATGTGTTGTATTATCACATATCAAAACAACCATACTCATTTCTAGAAGTGTAATTAATTTGGTTCTTGGTCCGCCTATTTTGAATAATCTTAGTGTGTACCTCTTGGTTTTTTTCACACAGTGGGGTTTCCTTAATCCTATTTAGGGTTTATTTGTGAAGAGAATTGCAAGTTATAGGTATAATAAACATATTATAGTTCATGCCCACGCAAGCTATAAGCATCAGACATAAGATCCCAATATCAATAAGGAACTTAGACAATACTATTATGAAAAAAGAGGTGGGATATGAAAATTTGGAATTGGTCAACCAAACCAAGCCATTGTGTCTTAGCTTCTTTTGTATGTGACTTCAACATTACTATAACATGCATCTTCTTGTTGATCCTCCTATGGCGTCCAACTCTATCTCAGACCATGCAACAGCCACCTGCAAAACTCATAACACATACATCTCAAAAGTGATAACTACCAAAATGGATATCGATGATGATATTTGCACACAATCACGTCACATGTACCCCACACAAGACATTATATTGCATGGGAAGTCTCGTGGTACGTGAGTGTGATTTATAAGATACATCAACAAGATTTCTTTAAACCCCACTGCTGCCCACACAACTGTGAGGGACCTGTTAGGGTGAGCAGTAGCGATGTGCTGCCTAGACTGGCCTGATTGCCCCTAGGACTTTGTGCTCATTGTCTTAATGAAGTAGATGGCATCGAAGAACAAGAAGCAAAGCATTAGGGTAGAAACAAAGATAGTAGATGTGAAATAATATATTAGTTTGATTGGTTAGATTCAATATTGTATTGGCCATCACCTCTCATATTTATAGGGGACTAGTCTTTCCTATGTAAGTGGAAAATCTAAATTCCAAACAAATATTCCTTTCCTTGCTGGTCAATCATTGTTGCATGTAGATGGAGATGCCGATCTACAATTCAGCTCCATCTCCCCATATTTCCTCTTTCTTGTGATACATCAACACACGCCATGTTCATATTCTAAAGTTCACATGTCCACAATGTAGCATGTTTATTTGTTAACGCCAAACAATATTTCACTAGAGCATACACAAGTTTTTGTGATCTCTAGGAAGCATAGACAATCCTCTTCAAACATGCCTGATGTCACTTGCAACTTTATGTCCGAGTGACCTGACCATTCTACTAATCATAATTCTCTCCCTTCCCTTTATTCTTCCCTTTGGTTTCTATCATTGTTCAACTAATTTGGGTTCACTACCACTAGCAAATTGTAGTATGCACCTAGCTTGAATTTGAAGCCATAAAATCCTATTTGAAATTCCCAAGTGGGGAGGGGCTTTAACTCACAATCTGCAAGTAGAGATGGCAATGGGTAGCCAAAACCCAGTTACCCCAAGGGATTTTACCCAATAGGTATGGGTATGGAATAGTTCATTTACTCGTGGCTATGGGCAAAAACATGTAGCCATTGGCTATGCAGGTGCAGGTGTGGGTGCATACTACCTATACCTATTAACCGATTCGTACTATATACTGAGAGGAAAGTGTGTGAATTGTGAGTTTACACTTTCTTCTCTTCTCTCTGGCTCTTTTGACAATCTGAGATCCAAGGATGGAAGAGTGTGGGTCGGTTCATCCTCCTCCCATCTCCCATCTACCACCACAAGTAGCGGTGCCATGTGAAGCTTCTCTCATCCATATCTGCCCCCTTGCTGCTACCCATGTTCATGCTTGGTGAAAAAGAAGCAAGTGAACTCATGCGCTCCTTCGTAGGTCATGAGGGATTGCACACCTGAGCTACTTTGGATGGCAGCCAATAGACCATTCTCCACAGTTGGTGAATGGTGGCCATGATGAATATACAATATATACTTCTATTGTGGCTTGCTTCTTTATTAACCTACTTAATTATTACTAAAATTTGTGAAAGATTTGATTTGTGTTGATGTCCTATTGCTAGTAGCTACTGGACATCTAATTGTTACTGCTACAAATAAAAAACTTACTTGTTAGTAATGTTTCTAACTATTGGCTATTGCTACGAATATTAGTGGGTGTGCTATCGGGTGTGGCTTACCCGTCAGGTATAGTTACCCATGCGGGTGCAGGTGTGGTTAAATTTGTATACTCATGCGCATGTAGGTATTTTACCTGGTAGGGTTATTTCTAATGGATTGTGTATGGAATGGCACTACCAAGTGGATATGTAACTATTGCATTCCATAGCATGACCTTATAGAGTATTATTTCGCTACAATTTAACAATAACACATCCACAGAGAACTTGGAAGCAACATGATGTATATATTAATGATAGAGAGAGATTTTATTGTTGACAAAACTAATATAACTCAAACCAACCATAACCATAAGGTCCAACACACAAGGTTAAAAAGGAAAGATCCAACTAAGACCATCATGGATTAGCAAGGGGAACCAGAAATTGATGGCAAAACAGATAGAGGAGATGGGACCTAATCGGTTTTGGGGAAGAACGCACTAGCATAACGATAATGACGACAAGTGCTACTTCCTTCTTCTTTTTCTTTCACCTATCCGTGTATAGAGGGAGAGGTTGTGGCCAGGGAAACCACTATCATGGGAGGGAGGTACATGGAGAGAAAAATATAGAAAAAAACTAAGAAATAATTCTTGATTTGACAATGAGGATTACCAAAATGTACTAACAATGCCCAACACTACACCATGATGGGAGCATCAATGTATTGTCAACAAAAGAGGGATCTACTAAGCATATCTGCCTTCCTCCCTTTTTTTCTTCTCTTTTGATTTTATTTATTTCAGTTGATTTGGGTTCACTAGCCATTAGCAAACTGGAAAACACACCAGCATCATGAATTGGATGTTCTACCAAAATTTGTATTGCGTAATCCTATTTGCAGCTCATTTTGGATGTTAGTGTTACCTTTGAATACAGTAACTATTTGAGGAATAAGTAGCCTAATAAAATTTATAGTTTTTTTTCTATGTCATTTGTTGCACAAATGACCCACAAATGAAAACTATCAAGGAATGAAGGAACTACATTTATTTATTTTTGTTATTGATGTGTTCAACTATTAAAGCCAACATCAGTCCCAAAAGTTTTTTCTCTATCTACTTTTGTTTCAGCTTATGATGCTAATGAATGTTATTTTTATTTGTTCCATACTAATAAAGATGGGAAGTTCGTTCAACAAAGCAATATTTGATGATAATCTATCTGAAGACCTTGTCAACTGGGCTCAAAATGCTAGAAGGCGTAACAAAAAGAACAAAACAAATGTTGATGCAGCCAACTCATCAATTGATGAGATACATGGGGGTGTGATCCAAATGACAAATGCATGAAAAAAAGAATCTAGCAATGTATATCAATAGACTACTAGCTAGTGAGATTACTTGGATCTTTGATTGAATAATACATTTTCTTTTTGGTGATCTCTTTTGTGGTGATCTAGAGTCCAAATTTAGAGTTGTAATTATATACCTTGCTTCTTTTTAATTTATTGTACTCTATTTTGTGCGTTTGTATCATTTTGGGAGCTCTCAACAAGATGGCATGTGTAAACTGAAATTAAGTTATGTTTCAAGTGTTCTAATTTCCATATTTAATAGTATTTAACAAGGTTCAAAACTTCAAATGGTTAACTTGTTGATTTCAATAGTACTTTAGACAAGCTTAACCAGAACCAAGTCAATTCCTTGCAACTCCGTATTTCGGCATGATTTTGAAAGGAAGCTCTATGAATGTCTTGTCGGAGAAGTTCTGGGTAGGGTTTGTTATGACTTGACATCTTGAGGCTATACCTATATGTACCTAATACCAAAAGTGAACATGTAAACAATATTGTGTCATGCGACATGGACAACACAGCCAATCCTGAAAATGTGTTTCGCACTCATGATGCCCCATCTCCATTAATGGAAATAGAAAAACAAAAAAGCCCAAAATCCAGCTAGCAATCGGATCTAGGCCGCTTCCAGCGGCATCCGCCGTTGGCGAGCACAGATCTAGTTCATTCCCATCGATGCCATGCCTCCGGATCTAAGACTAGAGGACTCTTGCTCGCTGAATCCAGGCATTTCCTAGCCGGATCTGTCACAGATCTTGAGCTGCCACCGGCGTCACTCCACCAGACCTACGAGGAGGAAGGGTGAGCATGGATGCACGACGATTAGAGAGGACAAGGGGTATATCTCCTCACCACCCATGTTAGCGCCGCCAGGGTCCTTGCCGCCGGGGCAGCCTCCGTCTGTGCCAAGGCCACCCGCATCTCATCGGGAGGGTGAGGGGGGCGTGTCTGTGCTGCCGGGAGGGAGAGGGGTTCACGTCCATGCCACCAGGAGAGAGAGGGTTCACGTGTCCATGCTGCTGGGAGGGAGACGGTTGCACGTCCTGGCCGCCATGAGGGAGATGGGCTGCTTCTACACCATGGGAAGGGAGAGGGGCCACCTTCGTGCGAGAAAGAAGGAAAGGGAAGAGCCATGTGTCGGTGAGAGGAAGATAGGGGCGCTCGGTGGACTGGTGCAAGAAAGAAGGAGAGGGTGGAGCCGTGTGCGGCTAAGGAAGAAGAGAGGGAGGAGTGGATGAGAGTTAGGGTTTCATGGTGTTCACAGAATATATATGTTGATATCTGTTAACGCCCACTGAATAGTCCGCAAGCGCACGAATATCATTGTAGCTTTATCCTAGAGATATTCCAAGTTTCGTCCACTGACAACATTGACAAACGTGTGAGATCAACTATGGACTAACTCAATGTCATCCTCGATGCCAGTGCTGCACATTACACAGATATGATCACCTTCAATATTCAGGTGACGTCTTCTCAACATGGTCTTTGTGTTCAGTCTATCCAAGAGTATGAGCCAAGCAAAGAATTTGATTCTAGGGATGCAACGTGATTTCCACAACACTTTGAAGACCTTTGGAGCCTTGAAACCAGCAAAAATATGTGCATAAAAGCGCCGAGAAGTATACCTAGAACCCCAAATTGGAGACCAGGAATCAGTATCAGACTCATTACATGGGATGCCTTCAAGTTGATCCTGTAAAGACAACAACTCCCGATGAGCTAAAATATCATTTCTTTTATTGTGGCTTGCTTTATTAATAAAAAGAAATTCAAGAATAATTTAAAATTTCTATTTTTGCATAATTTTTTAGAATAAGATGAGTGGTCAAACTTATAATTTGGGATTGAAGAAGTAGATATTATTATAGTATGCATAGAAGATACCAATAAGTATACAAAGATGATGTATGGTTATACAAAGATGTGTATGCTTATTGTAGTGAATTGAAGCACATGTGTACATTACACATATAGAAATACTATCATTATAAAATTTTCTTTATTATCTTTTATCTTTTTTTAGCAAGCACTAAGATTTACATCATAATAGCCCTAGAAAAGTTGTAAATTGCGCCTGCCTTCTCTAGCGGCCTCAATAAATTGAAGATAAAAATAAGATGTAGTGGTTTCATTGTGAAGATATCATAGATATACGTATCCTTTTGCTTGTATGTCACATCCCAAAATTTCTAATTTTGGGCTGTGCTTAAAAAACACTAAATGAAAGAAATATTTTCGATATTTGGATAAAATTTTCTAAGTTTAGTTTAATTTAATGCAAATTTAGTTCTAGAAAAAATATGAATTTCAAACTTTTCTAAATTAATTTGACGAGCGGTTGTCTGAAGTGATATTTACTTGTTGGTTGCCTTTGTGTTTGTGTGTGCAATGTTTTTATTTTAAAATATATCTAGGAATCATCTAAATCATCTTAACTCGCTAATCATCCCCTATCAACTCCGTTTAGTGGGCTTGTTTTTCTCTCCTTAGAGTGATGCTATAATATTAAATACAGATCTTTTAAAGGAAGCCACCAATCGTTCTTTTTCTTCTCCTTAAAATAGCTGGGCGTTGGTTTTTGTTTAGCCAGCAGTTTGGTTCCTTGGATCTCTCTCTCTCTCTATTTAATCTGTAAGTCTGCACGTCAAGGACTCCTGTCACTATCCATATATATCTTCTTGTCTACATCAATGGCAAGCCTGGGCCATTCGGTTACTAATTTTCTGAGCTCAAACTAAGCCAATGATGTCATGGTGATTTTCTCGAAACAACTTCATTATCTTTAGCTTAAATTGTTCGTCACTTCTTCAAACTATTCTTGTGCCCTTTCAACGATAGAATATATGTCTACCATGTTCAGTTCTGAATCAGGCCATCTATTCTTTTAGTTCGTTGGGCCTTTTAAACTTTGTGCATGATAATCTAACCTGAAGAAGCATGCCATGACCAGAGACAATCTGTTCATCAGTCTCCTTTCATCTCCCAACGCCAACACACCTGCCGTGTGGGCCACAGCCTAGTTGGCCAAGACGCTTAGCACCTAAGCCAAGTCCGTTCTGGATTCTATGTACACATACATACGTATATGGGCCAAGATCTGATTTCTGATGTGGAGAGCACCCTAACACCCCTGCCATACTCCTATAAAAACCTGATACTCTCGTCATGTCCTTGTTTTGCATCTACACCGCCGCCGTGCCTTTGGCTGCCAAGCATGCTCGCTGATCTTATCCAGCCTGGGGCTGGCGTCCGTCGTCGCAGGCTCCCCAGCAAGCATGGACGTGCACTGCCACACATGTGAGGGTGGGATTTCTTCTCCGGCATCCGTGCTGCAACGCGTGCCATCGTCGTCGTCATCTGGCCATACGCCGTCGCGTCCCTGTCCGGCCGTGCCTCAACCTGCTAGATCGGGATCGGCCGGTAAGATCCATCGTCACTACCTTATCGTTGCCTTCTGTGTGTACCTATCTCTCATCTACTCGATCTCTGGCTTCTCCTGGTTGTTTATGTCGTAGCAGGCCGACAAATCAAGCTGCCTTTCTCCTAACACAAGTGCGTCTAACTATCGAGGGGTCCTCCAGGGCTGCAGCTTATGCACGCCAATCACCGGTGTGCTCGCCGACGATCCGTAGCTGTGCATGTGTGTGTCAGCCGCATCCTGTATGTGTCCGGTCTGCTTTATCGTCTCAAGTACTTGTAAGCTGCTAAGATTCCTTGATCTTATTCATTGTTGTTTCTGCCGTATAGGTATAGATCGTGCTAGGCTAAGCTAAGTTTTCAGCAACAACGTAGGTCTATACTTCAGTATTTTAATACCTACATGTTAATATATGATTAATTGCTAACATCAATACCCTTTTAACATATACATTGCTTAGTTTATTAAACATTCTGCCTATATGATCAACTCAGTCTAGATGATTTCACATGCACTTTTCGTATGCCAAGTTAAAAGTTTAGTTTGATTAGACGTCACAGGCATGTTTAGAAATAAAATATGATAAGTTTTAGCTCAGCTTTTGAATTAAAATATAATTTAATTAATTTGAGTTAATAATCTTCATATGGTTTTATTTAACTAAAATAAATCAAGCATGTAGGCTTTTCTCTTATAATATGAAAACTTCCGGTAGATGTTTCTTTTTAACCGAGCAACGTTCTCGGTGTTTCTTATGATCTTGTGACCATAGCACCTAGTTTTCTTTTAGAACATTGTTTTTTTTGTGTATGGTGTACTGTTATCTTAGTTGCTTTATTTATCGTTTGTATGTTTGTCTATGCATAGTGATTGCTATGAGTAGAGCGAGAACCGTTTTGTGAGCAATAAAGATCAAGATGATGTCCGGAGGTAAAACATGAGAAAGTTTGAGCAAGCATATAATAAGGCAAGTATAGCTTGGGACTTCCTTGATTACCTATTCACAATATCCACCATATTTCATATGCATATGTCTTTGATCCCCTATTAAGGATGACTTAGAGTTGATTACTATTTACCTTGATGGCCTTGGGATATATGCATATAGTAGTACTTGCTAGCGTTGGATATATATAACCATGATCTTGTAACATGAATAATGGAATATACAACAATATTAAAAGATGATTTTATTATTGTTTATAGAGATCTAGAGCATGGGGTTATTTTGTTGCTCTAGTTTTCTTTCCATAAGGACTTATCTGTAAGTGGTCACCGGGATTGATAGTACAGCTGTGAGGGCTATATGGCTCTGGCTTTAGTCAAGTATGAGGACCTTTTCTAGCTTGTTAGAGGTTACCTTTATGGTGCAAGAGGGGCGTGCCAAGACGGGTATAGTGCGGCCTCTGTCCTTATGTGTGTCTGCTGCGGGTGTGAACCATTTGGAAGGGGGGCTCTACATCTGCTTGCCATGGAATCCTAGCGGCCCTAACTTGTTAGACGAACCTTTGAAAGGCTTCATAGTGAACCCTGCCGGCCCTCCTTGGTAGTGGGCTAAGAGGTTGGCCGCCTCGGGCGAAAGGGTAAATCACGACTCACAGTGAAAGTGTACACCTCTGCGCAGAGTTTATTAAACTGGTATACTAGCCGTGCCCACGGACACGGGCGGCCTTGGGGATTCTTACGGAATAGTTGATCATTGTTATATGATGTTTAATTATGTTGTTATGTATTATTCTTTATTCTTGCTTACCTGATCATGCGGTTATGGGAATCACTTCTACCTTGTTGCCATTAATGCCAAAAATATCAGTCACTAAAAAGCTAAATGCAGTAACCCAGTGTCAGCCTTTTGAGCCTCATGAACCCCTAGTTATGCTTGTTGAGTACGACATGTACTTACGAACTTGCCTTTACTTTTTAATATTTTGAAAAATCTCGGATGGGTACCAGATAGTGGAGCTAGTGAGTTTTTCTGAGAAGTGCTAGGCGTATGTACCCCCAGTCAACCGTCCCTGTGAAGATGGAGCTTGAAAAAAATTAGCTACCGTTCCGCGTTACTCTGATGTAAGTGTTAAATATAAATAAGTTTCCGCTATATAACACTGTTTTTGATACTCTCTATTTCTGTTTCTGTATGTGTGGACTTTCTGGGCACACATATGGCGTACCTGGTTTTATTTTTAAAACTGGGTGTTACATTGTACGGCATGCATGTAAGCATATAAAAATACAAAAATTACTTCATAAATATCTTCTCTTTTTTGGACCATATCGTTTTTCAAGAATTTTAAGTATGTAGCTGTATGTAGCAATAGAAGATCATGCATATCTTCCTATAGGGGTGGCAATGAATGTATTGGTTTGATTTCTGAACTATCCGTAGATATATGCATCAGTGTGTGCATGAATTGAAGACAGAGCCTCAAAACATATATAAAACATTAGAAGAGCCATACTAATTTATAGACCCCTTCTTTTTAGATTATCTTTTTCACATCTATATATCTATAGCAGACGATCTACATATATCGCTAGTGGCAGTAATATATTGTAGAAGATAAATAAATAATAAATAAATGTAGTAGTTGTTGGTTTGTATCTTTTTTTTGACTTGCATGCTTGTAGAAGATCCACATATACTATTCCTACTAATTAAAGCATTGTTTCCTTATATATCTTTAGTATTATGTCTCTTCATTATTATCCTTACATGTGCAAGCTCTAGGAAAAAAAAAATCCATACATGTACATTTTTATATATAATTGTTTATAACACTAGTACGTGAGTATTTTCACAGCGGTTGTAGACGCATCTGCCTTTGGCGTTTTCCTTAGAACTGCCGGTGGAAATTGATTTCCACCGGGCGGTTGACATAACCAAGCAGCCTGTGGAAATATTATTTCCACCGGGCGGTTCATTATGTCAACCGCCCGTGGAAATTAATTTCCACAAGGTGGTTCAATTAGGTGAACCGTCTCGTTGTTTTTTTCTCCGCCAGTTTTAAATTTAAATTTTCAAATGTGAATCGCCACCCCTTCTCCCTCCCTCCCTCCCTCCCTCTCCCTATCTTATATCCAATGATCTCTTATATACAATGATATGAGTACAAAAGGCTATTTAATTATGCTAATATAGACCAATATAATTATATACATATGCACACCATTAACAATTTAATTACAACATTCATATATATATACATCAATACATTAATATACATCACGGTTGTTTTGCGGCCACGACAATAAATTTTTTCATCGCAAATGATGATTCTAATAATCATCTCGACTTAGTTTCAGAGTGCTAATTTCCCTTAGCGCTATGAACTCTGGCTTCGCTAAGATGCTATTTGGTTCGTGGTATTTTCCCTCGCTTGGAATGACTTCTTTCATGATGAAGGAGCACAGGTCCTCAACTAGTTCATATAGATTTTTGTCTGTCAGGTGTTTAGGCTTGGATGATTCTGCAATCGCCTAGAAAAGAAGTTTGTAGACATCATATGTTTGCACTTGGCAACAATAAAATATTTGCATCTATAACGACATAAATATAGTCGTGACTATTAGTTATACCTTATAAGGGTTCTTGATGTACCGTCCATTCAGTTTTATGAACTCGCACACGTAGAATCCACAATTGCACCGAGCCAAGTGGTTGCTTATGGCACTACATAAAGGGGAAGCTGTTATTGACTTGCAATATCATCTTAACTACTGTACATACATGATATGGCTTCATAACTTATGTACCAGTCATTTATAAAATATTCTTAGTTACTCACCCCATCTGGACAAGTCGTACACTCCACCCTTGAACTTGTACCACCTATAAATTCTATGATCTCAAAAAGAATTAGCTAGGTTTTCAAACTTTCATCGATAAAAGTATGTATGCTTAGTATGTCAGCTTACTGTTCCAAGATAGTTGTGGCCTTTACATATCTTTCATGACTATAATCTGTAGAGTCAAAGACCAGCATCTTTCCGTTCCTAAGATAAATATAAAAGCATATCCAGTGGTCGCTGCACATACAAACCAGAATTGTCATGTGTTTCTATTCAAATTGTTAACGCAATTTATGTATATAAACTCAGACTTACCCGAAGTTGTACGGGGCAACTACCACTTCCCTATGTTGGAACTAAAGAAATGCATGTCCTATGTAGGCGGCGTAGATAGCCTCGTGTCTCTTCTCCAGTTCTACTTTCTTATTTGTTGCTTCTTCCTCTGTTAACCCCTTTAAGTCATCGCTGTCATGACCAATCCGGAAGGTGTGCTCGTTCTTACAGATTTTCTTTAGGCTAAGGTACCCAGTTCTCTTGCTCTTATTTTTGTTTGGTCCAGGACCGTAAGTGGCCTCGTCCAGATCATATTGCATTCTGTATAGAACGAGTGCATGTCAGAAATTCAATCTTAATAATACAACTCAATAATACTAAAGGATGTACATGTTAGGACGAGCAAGACTTACAATGCAAATATTGTTACGAGCTGAACATCGAGCTGCTTGAGGTTCATCATCATCCATATGTCTTCGAAGGTTACAAAAGCGGTACCTCGTTCACTTCTGAAAGCCGATGGTGGTATCCTTACTTGGATCATGTCGATGCCGATAGAAGCTGCTCTCATATACCAGTCATGAAGTCTTTTTATACCAGCTGGTAGTTTCTTGAGTTTGTCCCAACTAAGGAGAGGTCTGCCCAGCACGTATTTATCAGGGACGTTTTCATAATCCTCCCATGTGGGCTTCCTGATCTGTAAGACACTAATCTCTAGGCCTTTTGATGACCTCTCCTGCTCATCTAAGTCAACAATACATGACTTGCGGCTCTGTGCAATCCCTTCTAAAAATTTAGCGGTGCCAGTAGTTTTCTTCTTGGGCTCGAAGGGGGAGACCAATTTGGGAATCGGAAATTTCTTCTTTCGTGGTTCTTGGATCTTTTTTGGTGGCGGCGGTGGTGTCCAAGGTGATTGCTCGAGGTCTTGAGGTGGTGGGGAAGCACAAGCAGGATCATTGAATGGTATAGTTGGTGGCGGAGATCCTGCAGGTTTAGGTGATGACTGTGGGGTTTCAATAGGATCGGCTACCGGTAACTGTATGTTAGGAGGAGATTGGGGACATGGTGATATCGGTGTTGGGTCCGGAACAACATCGACATGTTGTGACTCCTAAGTTCCTGGCAACACTTCAGAGGATGGTGGTGGCCGTGGTTGTGGTGGCTGCGTCAACTCCACGTCTAGTCGAGGCCATAGGATGAAATTCTTAATGGCCTATCCGAGTGTCTCAACTCCGTCGGTGCCAGGAACTTCTAGCACATCATCCTCGTATCCAAGGATGACCGTACATACTTCTACCCTGCAGTACTCTTCTGGTATGGTGGTATGGTGGTACTCATGTCCGGGGATTGCAAAGCCCGTGGCTACTTCCTTTGTACGAAGATGCTTCATACCATATCGTATGATCAATTTGCAAGGTGTCGGTGCTTCGATATCATCCACTGGGTAGCGGGCTTTGTTGCCCATAGACTCCACACTGCTTGGAAATGGTGGCGATTGTGTGGACATGGCAGCAATCATCTCCTGAGCACCAGCCGAGGGATGTGTGGGGACGAGCTGCATCTGCGGACCTTATGTGCTCATCTGTTGGACGGACATTGCACTAGCTAACTTCTGCATTATTTGAGGATCAGGATTTGATAGGAAATCAGACATCATGTTTTTGAATTGTTCCTTAGCCTGCTCCTCAAAATAATCTTTCATATCTTCCTTGTATCGATCTCTTTTCTTGTACATGCCCAACCACTCCTCACCAAATCCCTCTTTCCATCCCCTCTTTGATGATATTCCACGTACACGACCAGGATGCTCAGGGTTGCCTAGACTTAGACTCAAAATGTCCCTCTCCCTCTGTGGCTTCAATTTGCCTTCTTTGACCTCAGCGGCCAATTCCACCATCTTCTCTACTGTCGGTTTCATTTCTTTTGGAAAGTTCAAACTGGTAGGAGTTTGTTTTGTTCCTCTTGCTTTCATCCAATTGGCCGTCCTCTCGCCAACTTCCTCTAAGAGCACAGCCTTGCCTTCTTTCTTTAGCTCTTCCTCCTCTGCCCGCCATTTCAGAATCTACAGCTTGTAACCACCTGTGCCAAGGTGGTGGTGGTGCTTGTACCTCTTTGCTAGTGCTGAAGCAGCTTCACTCTTGGCTTGGAAATTTGGATCTTTCTTCTGCTCCCTGAAAACCGCCCACTGACCAGCGGTGATCTTGTACTTACTTGTTGGGTCCAACCCCTTCTTCAGATATTTGACATTCATTTCCGATCTATAATTTTGGAATGACGTTGCAATCTGCTTGAAAAAAATACTATTTCACAATTTTTCAGTCCCCGTAGGGATCACAAACCTTCCTTGGAACTTATCCCATAGCTCTTTTCGTTTCTCAGCGCTCACATCTGCCCACTTGGGGATTATGATGTCAAGTTTATCCCTGACCAAGAAACCAATCGCATTCCGTAACTTGGCCGCCACCGCCTCTGACACTAAAGGCTCTCCTTTTGGGCTTATGTCGGTAATAACATATGTCTGCTCTAGCCACTTGTTTGTTCTCCTTTCACCTCATTTTCGGTCAGCGTGTTTCCTTTTCCTTGATTTTGAGGTGCTTGTCTCGGTTGTTTCTGGGGCTTCTCCTTCTGGCACTTCTTCTTCCTCTGCCAGAATGTCCCGCATTTGAGACAAAACCTCCTGCAACATACATCCAACGAATCATGGAGCGGAGCATATTATATGGGATGAATGAAAGCATTTGTTTTTCATGTAGTAACTGTACCTCATCGAGAGTTGGATCATAATCTGGGTCAACGCTACGTTGAGGTTGTCTATCTATGCTAGGGCATGGATCCCTTTGGTTTCCGTCATCTTCTTCTTCCAACATGTCACCATGGAAATCGTCTTCTTCTTCTTCTGCCGCTGCCGCTTCTGTCACAAATATTAATTTCTGGTCACCATGGAATTTCTAGCACATAATAATAATTAAGAATAAATATTAAAAAACCAAAGCTCCACCGCCATCACCTAGCTAGGCACGCGCCGCCGCCCAGGCTGCCACGCCGCCGTGCTCCGTCCCGCCCCACCTCCGCTACGGCATGCCACGGCCGCCCGCCACGCAGCCGCGCTGCCCCTCCGCCCCAACCGCCATCGGGCTGCCCTAGCAGCGCCGCCCGGCCTTCCGCCGCGCAAAAAACCATTGCGGTCAGACGCACATGCACCGCACACCGGGAAGAAGGCGGCTCACTAGCGTATTGGAGGTGCTCGTTTGCGCGATGGCGGCCGGACGTCGTTGGAGAAGAAGGTGGAGGCGGAGGAGCTCGATGGAGAAGACGGTGCTCGGTGGTGGAGCTCGGTTGCGGTGGAGAAGCTGGGTGGCGGCGGAGGGGCTCGGTGATGGCAGCGGAGCTGATCGACGGTGAATTTTGGCAGCCTGCCGGCGTCGTCTTGAATGAATTCGCACCCACCGTGAGTTGAAATTTTCCAAGTCCCGCGCTGAGTATATATGGAAAAGCATTTTCACAGGTGGAGGTCATTGAAAACCGCCTATGAAAATAGTTTCCACCGGGCGGTTCACTAAGAGCACTGCCGGTGGAAATCGTTTCCACAGCAGAGGTCTTAGCCAACCGCAGTGGAAAAGGTATTTCCATAGGCGGTTGACTAAGACCTCCGCCTGTGGAATTTGGTTTAGGGTTTTATTATTTCTTTTATTCATATACTATAGTGTTCAGGGTTTTATATTTAGGATAGGATTGAGGGTAAATGAACTTTGATACAATAATTAGTATAATTAATAATTAGTATAATTAGCAATTAGTGATTTCTTTATGTAATTGTAATTGAGATGATTTTTTACCTAAAATTTTCTAAAATTATGTTTTTAGGATGCATATATAGTGATTTCTTTTAGGATATAGAATATTTCTTTTAGGATATTTCTTTATATAATATCATAGGGATTTCTTTTAGGATACATATATAGTATTTACGATATTTCTTTTATACTGTAGACTTCAACAAGTAGAAAGAAAGGGACTTAAAGAAGTAGAAAGAAAAGGACTTAAATAAGTTGAACAGCAATACCAAGAGAGACCAATTTATGAGTACAAATTATAACTGACAAATTGATACACATGACATTGACTAATATTTAACTTATATAAAATCTAGCTAGCCAGCTACTGTTCTTCCTTCTCCATCGTGGCGCACCCATAGAAATGAATTCTTGGGGATATTACGCTCAACATTCTTTATCTTCGACGGATGATCATCTGTAAAGAGAGACATGTGCCCAAACTGGTTGAAATAATCTAGGTCAATTACACCATCAACTCCTAATTGCTGCTTTCTAGGGAGAACTATATGCTTCGTCTTGTCCGTACTTTTCTTCTCTTCCTTAGAAAGGATCTGTTTGATATAGAAGACCTGTGCAGCACGTGTAGCAAGGATCCACGGGTCATCCTTGTAACCTACTTTACTTAGATCAAGAACTCTCAAGCCATAGTTGTCTACTGTGACATGTTTGTCATCAACCCATTGGCATCGACACACCGGCGTCTTAAATGAATCGTAGTCTAGTTCCCATATGTCCTCAACGAAGCCAAAGTATGTAGCAGTTTCATCTAAATCATCTATGGCCTCACAGCGAACACCACTGTTTTGCGCCATGCTCTTTTTCTTCCTAGAAGTGGTACAAAACGTGAAGCCACTAATATCATATGTGTGCCATGATGTGACCTGACGAGATGGTCTAGCTGCCAACCTCTTGATAGTTTGTTGCTCAATTGTTTCTCCATCTGGAATGTTCTGCTCCATTAGCCATGTGGTGAATCAATGCTTATGTTCTTTATTTACCCAATCCTCTGTTTGCCCAGGGTTATGATCGATTAGCTCTTGCATGTGTTGTTTGATCAGAGGCTCCATTATCGAGAGCTGATGTAGAATGCTATGATGCGCCTCGAGGACAATATTGTAGTCTGTCGGGATGAATGATTTTCGGCCCATCCTCCCCACACCATATATAGTCCGCCCTCATGTCAGGATGGAGGCAAACCTATTGCAATCTGGTCTTTTAGGCAATTGTTACAGAATGGACCTTCGGACTCAATGGCCTCTTCGGTAGTGTATCCCTCTATCATGGATGCCTCAGGACGAGCACGAGTGGATACGTACCCATTCAGTATTGACATGAAACGCTCATATGTCCACATCTCATGCAAATTCATGGGACCCAATGCCTGAATTTGTGGCACCAAATGCATGACAAGGTGTACCATAATATCAAAAAATGATGGCGGGAAACACATCTCAAGCTGTGACACTATCTCCACTATGAATTCCTGAAGAGAGTCTAACTGCTCGCGGTCAATTACCTTCTGTGATATCTCATTAAAAAAGAAGCACAACTATGTGATTGCCATCTTTAAGAACACCGAACTTATAGCCCTGATAGCAATAGGGAGAAAAGTTGTCAGCATCACATGGCAATCATATGAGTTGTAGTTGGTGAGTGTAAGGTCCTTCATTGACACAATGCTCTTAAATCTGGACCTCCAAAGCTCCTCCCATGGTAGACTGCTTGGGCTACAGTTCTGTTGGAGCCGGCGGGGAGGAAGAAGGGAGGTATATATAGGAGAAGCTCACCACAGGCGGTTGATGTAAGGGAACCGCCTGTGAAAACGGTGTCATTTTTCACAGGCGGTTTTCTTAAACAACCGCCTGTGAAAATGTATAATATCACTGGCAGTTCCTTAAGCGAACCGCCAGTGTGAATGGTCACATTTACACTGGCGGTTCACTTAAAGAACCGCCAATGATATTTGTTTTCCACAGGCGGTTCTAAAGCTGCGGCCCGCTTGTCGATTTTCAGTGGCGTGCAACTAAAACCGCCAGTACAAATAAAACCCCACCATCAACACAAATGCTCTGTGTACTAGTGTAATGTACTTGTTTCTTGAAATTAGCTATGTATTGTTCTAAGCAATTGATTTGGTAGGGAATAGGAAGTTCAAATATTTTATGCTACTTTTTCTTGTTTTTATAAATGTAATGATATAACACCATAGACTAGATTTGAAGTGATGACTTGTCTTTCTTGATTTGCTCCATAAACACCAAAGGCAACTAAAGGATCAATTCAAAAGAAATTAAGACTCTCAAAGCACAATGGGAGAAATTCATATTACTTCTGTCACTCTATAAATTATTACTTGGAAAATTTAATTTGTGTGTTATTGCTTATCATCGTTGAGACCTGTTTTCATATATTGGTAAACTTTGGAAGAAACTACTAGGAAAATGGTATAGTAATCTCACTTTCAGTAGTTGTTATAGTGTACTTTGAAGATATCAATATGCTAGCATAAATTGAAGCGCTGGTGAAATTAAACATATAGAAACACTATCACTGTAAGTATCACCTTTATTATCCATTTTAGCACTAAAATTTATATCAACATAGCTCAAACAAGTAGCAAACTATGCATGCATTCTTGCATGCATTCTCTAGTGGCATCAATAAATTATAGATTAAAATAAGATGCAGTGGTTTAATAGTGAACTTATCATAGATATACATGTTCTTTTTTCATGCCCGGCTTGTAACCATATACAAATACAAGAATAAATTCATAAATAACTTGTTTTTTGGACCATAGTATTTTTTTGGAATTTTAAGTATCTTGCTCCCTTTCCCTCTCTCACTCACTTTATCGTTTGTGTGAGCATGTGTACATGTAGCTATAGCATGTCATCCATATCTTCCTACAGGAGTGGCAATGAATGTGTTGGCTTCATATATTTGTGAACTCTCCATAGATATGAATGAGCTTTCATGGATGGAATGCCTGGTTAAAATTATTAGCCTCTTCTTTTATCTTATCTTTTTATATAACTTGAAGATAACTCAATATAACTATAGCAGACCATCTATGTTTATCTCTAGTGTCAATAACATATTGTTGCAACAAATAAATGTACTAGTTGTTACATATTATGGTTGTCTGACTAAACCAGCTGTACAAATTAAAGCTTTGTTTCCTTATATGTCTTTTAGTATCTTATTTGCAAGCACTAGGAAAGTAGCGTGTCATTCTAATCAAAAGAGATTCGATAGGGAATAGGTAGTTCAAATGATTTATGCCACTTTAAATTCCACTTACTACATAGTATGGTCTACAAGGTATACTAATAATCACTAGTAGAAAAATCATTTCTCTCTACGTTGGGTTTTTATTTCTACGAGCAGGTTCTCTTGACGTTAGCCAGTAGAAATGAAAGGGTTCTGAACCACCACTAAAAATCCATTTTATAGGAGGTTTTTCTAATGAAATCGCCATTAGAAATCATGTATTTTTAGTGGTAGATTCATTAGGAAAACCGTCAATAAAAATCCATTTTTATAGGCGGTTTTCCTAACAAAACCACCATTAGAAATCATGTATTTTCAGTGGTGGTTTCTTGAGAAACCGAAAAACCGTCACTAGAAATAATTTAAAATTGATTTTTTTGTTTTTTTTAAATGACATCATATGAAAAAAACCACCATAATGAAAGTTGTAGATCTTGAAAAGTTATGAAACTTTGTAGTTGACAACTTTTTTATTTGAATCTTCTTGTGATCAAAAAACTACGTTTGAATTTGTCAAATTTGAAATTCAAATTTTGTAAACGACTTCAGACAAAGAAACTACCAAAATAAAAGTTGTAGATCTTAAAAAGTTCTGAAACTTTATAGTGGACAACCTTTTTATTTGAATTTTTTAGAGCCTCAAACAATCATTTATATTTGGTTGTGAATTTTTTTTTTTTCTATTTTTAGTATTTTCTAGATCTGAAATCATGAATTCTAGACAAGCATTTGTAGTAGCG
This sequence comes from Chrysopogon serrulatus, assembly GCA_015844335.1. Lineage (NCBI taxonomy): Eukaryota > Viridiplantae > Streptophyta > Magnoliopsida > Poales > Poaceae > Chrysopogon > Chrysopogon serrulatus. The sequence goes on from JADLZL010002882.1 coordinate 54,852, forward strand.
GTGTTGTTAAGAAAACTACCATCACAAATCTGAGGTGGATTTTTTAAGGGAAATGGTAGTAGAAATCAGATTTGTACTGGCAGTTCTCAAATCACTGTCTTCGCTTGCTAAGTTTTGTATTTTCACCGGCCCCTCCCCACCGGGCGGAGATGAAAAATGCCAGTAAAAAGAGGTTACCAGCCGGCACTATAGAGCTTCCATTTACTAGTGAATTGTTCTCCTTGATTCAGCATAAAGACTATGTTACATGACGAGAACACACATATTCCTTCAAATCTACGACTACGTGCCTCTAACAAGAACATGTGCACATCATACACGTATTCCTTCAAAATTCCACTTACTCCTTAGTGTGCACATCACATGCATGATGTAAGGTATGTCAACTTTACATTAGAGCGCAAGCTAGCATTTGTAACTTATCTACACTGTAGCCTAGTCATGCAAAGCACATCATCAACGATGGCTAGCTCGTCTCATAATGCACGGACATCGCATGCTCCAATCACATAGGGTTAGTACCTAATAAAATGCATTGCTACACCGAGGTGAGCAAACTTGTTATTATATTACAACAATATTGGTAAGTAAAACAACAAAGCAGTTTTACCTTATTTATATTTAATACTCCCTCCGTCCCAAACTAAATCAACTTCTAAAGTTGTACTGAGGCTATTCTCAATGGACAGTTACGTGACGTTATTTCAATGACCACCATGCATCATGTAAAATAAAACGAAATTTGGATGCAACATCCATTCTCACTACAAAGTTTTATAATTTTTTGACTCATCATATAGAGTTATGTGCTAGCAGAGTTTCATCTAGATAAAACCAACTTCCTCTCTCTCTTCTTGAAACCCTTGTCATGTCATTAGAAGTGTCTATATATGGGGCAACTTATGAAATGCAAATAAAACTCACATATATGACATTTTCACTAAGATTTCTCAAAGTCAAACTATTTTAATCCTAACTAAATTTTTAGAAAAGAGCATAAATATTTATGACACCAAAGTAGTATCACTAGATACATCATGAATGGACTTTATTTGGAGTCATAGATACTGTTACCATTTCCTATAATGTTAGTCAAACTTAAGATGATTTGACTCTAAGTGATATAGGATTTGATTTGTTTTGGAACGAAGGGAATACATAATATTAGTGCTACGCTGTCTCCACCCTCACCCCAACCTCTAAAAACATATTTATATATATAACGTGTATGCCTTTCTAGATTTTTATATAACAATTACCCTCACACGACATGATTATCATCACTGGATTAAGGTTTGAAAGTGTTTTTAATTATGGCTATATATATTTTTTCTTTGTACAAGTATTACAGTTTGCAAGAGAAAGAGTCAAATAATGTTTAGTTCGAATCCAGTTAAAACTTGAGGAGGGGGGGGTTGAAATCGTGGTATCGTGGTGGCCTGCACAGGCTGCAGGGTCGGAACGTATAGCCTTTGCCTTTGCTCTTGCTCAGTTCCATTATCTAAGTACCCCCTCCGTTTCAAATTATAAGTTGTTTTAATTTTTTGGTACATTTATTTTGCTATATATCTAGATATAATAATATGTCTAGATACATAGCAAAAAAATGAATGAACTAATAAAGTCAAAGCGACTTATAATTTAGAACGGAAGAAGTACTAACAGGAGCCTCTCTGTGGTACGGTGGTCGTGGTGGATGGACAAGAGACAAACCGTGCAAAGCCATACTTAAGCTCGAGATAGTCTGTGCTTGTGCGGTTGTGCAATCTTCCTAGAGCAGTGGCAATGAATGTATTTGTTTGATTATTGTGAACTCTCCATGGATATGATCGAATGAGTTTGCATGGATGAATACAGGATTGAAAAACATATACAAATATTAGGATAGCCGTACTAATTTAAATGTAAACCTCTTCTTTTAGATTATCTTTTTATATTTCTTGAAAGACATATCTATATATCTGTAGTAGACCATCTATATCTATCTCTAGTGGCAATAACATATTTTTGCAAATAAATAAATGTAGTAGTTGTTGGTTTGTGATTTTTTTTTTCGCAAGATATGGTAGTATGACTTAAATTCCATGCATTCTTGCAGGTATACTAGCTCTACTAATTAAAGTTATGTTTTCTTATAAAATGTCTTTTAGTATCTTGATGTGTAAGCTCCAAGGAAAAAACATCCATACATGGAGAGTTTAATTATATTGGTTTGGAGTCTACATTTTCTTCAAATTATCTGTATGTCGTTCTAAGCAATAGATTTGATAGGGAATAGGAAATTCAAATAATTTATGCTTGGTTCCATGTATTTTTTGTGAAATGTAATGATGCTAACACCACTGACGACATATTGTTGTCTACAAAATATACTACTAATTGTTCTTGTGTTGATTGATCATAGAGTCATGTGGTGTTGTTTTCAGCACTACCACATCGTGTAAAACAAAAATGAAACTTGGATGAAACATTGATTCTCAATGCTTAGTTCCATTCTATCGTTTTCGTAGTTGCTTAAGTTCATGATTCATATAGAGCTAGCAATAATGCCAAGAGAGCCTCATCTACTTCTTATGTCTCTTTCTTGAAATCGTTGACATATCATCATAAAAACAGCTTTGTGATAGCATATTAAATGTAAATGGAACTCATGTGACACTCCCACTGGCCAAAGTCAAACTATTTTAACTTTAGTATCAATAGCAGTAGAACATCATAAATGCACATTTTAGGTGATTCTAGAAATTGATTTATTTTAGGTCGGATCGATGGAATCGTACATAATCGGATATGATGGTTGTAGCTATCCAGCAGGCTCCATGATTCACGGTCAGGGACTGCAGAGATTTAGTATACCACCGCGGGCTGTGCTGCTGGTCGGCTGGAAGCCATGGCACAATACAAGGTACATACGTACGGCGGGTGGTCGAGGAAGAAAGAAACTAAAAACCTTGCAAAGCGAGCCATAGGCATGACATGATATTATGATAATAAGCACGAGATATTAGTTGCCTGTACTGCAGTTGTGTGACCTTTGCCTGCACCGTATTATAGTACCCTGCAGACGACGACGACGATATGGTAAATTAATTAATTAAATTAAATGTGCCACAGCTACTATGGCCATGGTCATGGTCAGAATAATATCCAGAAGGGTGCGATTGCAGGCCGAGGATACTTCTGAAACCGAAGCAGTAAGACGATGGCACCCGGCCGACGACCATTGCACTTGACGCGGCGCAGCCCTATACCTGCTGGGTCTGGCTGTAGCATTGGTCGTCGCCGCTTCGATCGTCGTCTTACCCTTTCTTTGGGGCTTTGCTGTGGCCTGCTCTTTATCTCTCTCTATATATCTGTACGTCTTGCAAGGTCAAAATAACAAGCACTTTGCCACCTATACACACATACATGCGCTCTGCCACCTACACATGCATCATCCATCCATCCACCCGATTAGTAGTAGTAATAAACAAACAAACATGGTGAGATCCTCTGACTCCGATCGAGCAATCTCGTCCGGCTGTCATCTCTGAACAAGAGGCCGGGGATCCGACCAAAAGGGTGATTATATTCATTCGCGTGCATTTCCCAACTTCAGTTCCCATCATATAAATATATATCGTCTCCCAGAGCATTATCGACCTGATTGCTGCGGCGGCATCAGGATGGCTGTAAGTGGTTTCGATTCGATTCGTTTGTTTGCAATACTCTATTCCCTCGATATGTTATTGATATGCATATGCATGTATGTAAATCCGCATACAGGAGGGTAGCTGGACCCCGACTGCTGAGCTACCTCTGCAACAGCGCCCGGCCGGTGAGATAGAGGAGGAGGAGGAGGAGGAGGAGGAGCATGGCGGCAGTGCTGCTGCTCGGACGACCACGACGGCGACGGTGACGACGGACGGGTCGGTGGGTTGGAGCGGCGAGCCGTGCCGCAGAGACCGGTCAGGAGGATGGTTCGCCGGCTTCCTCATGCTCGGTAAGTCAACGCGTAACGGACTAACGGACGACGGGTAGAATAGAATAGAACAGAAACGCGAGGACTGACGACCTTAGCTTAATTCCTTTCGATAGATGAGGGATTGGTTAAATTTAGCAGGTTTTTATTTAATTTAGTGCTTCATTAATTATTAATTATCTTCACATAGTTTTTTAATAGATTTTACTACTACATTTTACAATTATATAATTTACTACAGTACATATATATAAGTGCGAACTGACACTGACAGTGGGAATACATTGCGGTTGCGGCTGTGGTGTGCATGCATGCATATATGGCAGCGAACCAGGCGCTGCTGACGTTCGCGGTCAACTGCGTAGGGACCAACCTGGTGACGTTCATGTCGGTGGTGATGCGGCTGGACAACGCCAACGCCGCCAACAAGTCCAGCAACTGGGCCGGCACCACCTACGTCTTCTCCATCGTCGGCGCCATCGTCAGCGACTCCTACTGGGGCAGATACAAGGCCTGCACAATCTTCCAGCTCGTCTTCCTCGCCGTACGTAGTAGTACTTTCTTGCATTCTTAATTACCCTTAGATGACGATCTTTCCATCCACACTCATCATCCATGACTGCACAACAACAACAACAACAGGGACTGGTGCAGCTCGCCGTCGCCTGCCACGTGTTCCTCGACAAGTCGTGCCACTTCGGCGACGGCGGCGGCCGGCAGGAGCACTGCAAGCCGCCGACGGCGTTCCAGTCCGCCGTCTTCTACATCTCCATCTACCAGATCGCGCTGGGCAACGGGGCGTACCAGCCGGCGATGACCACGTTCGGCGCCGACCAGTTCGACGAGACCCACGCGCGGGAGCGCCGGTCCAAGTCCGCCTTCTTCGGCTACTTCTTCGTCGCCAACAACCTCGGCGGCATCCTCGCCGTCACCTTGCTGGCGTCCATGGAGGACAGGGGCCAGTGGGTGCAGGCCTTCTGGATCGCCACGGCGGCCGCGCTGCTCGGCTTCCTCCTCTTCGCCGTCGGGACGGTGAGGTACAGGCACTTCACGCCCAGCGTCTACGCCGTCGTCAGCGTCTGCCAGGTGACTGTCGCCGCGGTGAGGAACAGCAGGCGTGTCAGAGGTCCAGTGCGAGAGCAGGATCTGTACGATCCCGATGCCGCCGTTGGAGATCGCGCCAAGAACGGGGTCAGGAAGATGGTGCACACACCAGAGTACAGGTACATCATACATACGGTGTTTGTTTGTTTGTATATTCAAATTCAAATTCAAATATTTCTTTGTTTCTTTCTTTCCTTCGTTTCATCATCAAATCAGGTGTTTGGACAAGGCAGCGGTGATTAAAGATACAGCAGCATCTGCCCTTCAACCAGCTCAATCCAACTCCAACTCCAACTCCAACAACAAGCCCAATCCATGGAGGGTGTGCACGCTGACTCAAGTGGAAGAGCTCAAGTGCATCCTGAGGCTGATCCCAATCTGGCTCTGCAGCATCCTCTTCTCCACCTCCTACTCGCAGATGACATCGGTGTTCATTGAGCAGGCGCAGGCCATGGACAACTCCGTGTGGAAGCTGACCATCCCTCCCGCCGGCATGGACGTCTTCGAGATCCTGGGCGTCACGGCCTTCGTCTTCATCTACAGGTTCTGCATCGTCAAGGTCATGACGAAAGTGTCGCACGAGCCGACGGAGCTCCAGAGGATGGGCACCGGGCTCGTCATCTCCACGGCGGCCATGATCACCTCCGGCGTCGTGGAGCAGCAGAGGCTGGCACGCGCCACGGCCGGCGGCGTCGACGCGTCCAGCTCTCTCAGCATCCTCTGGCAGGTCCCGCAGTACCTGCTGATCGGAGCCTCCGAGGTGTTCATGTACGTCACCATGACGGAGTTCTTCAACGACCAGCTGCCGGAAGGGCTGAGAAGCCTCGGGAGCGCCATGAGCGTCGCCTCCATGTCGGCCGGGAGCTTCGCCAGCAGCCTTCTCGTCACTCTGGTGATGGCCATCACCTGCAGGGGCGGCCGGCCTGGGTGGATACCTCAGGATCTCAACAAGGGTCATGTGGACTGGTTCTTCTACCTCATAGCAGCGCTCAACGCCGTGGATCTGCTGGCGTTCGTGGTGTTCGCCAAGAGGTATAGGCCGGCCCCAGTGATCATATATGAAGCAGATGGAAGTAGCGTAATGGCCATACATGGAGCAGATGAAAGCGGTGTCGAGAAGAAGGGCCAGGATGGGGATCGGCCGGAGGAATGTATCTGAATAATTCCTATGTCAAAGAAGTCGATCGAGTCATTAGTTAGGCCTTGTTTGGATGTACTGCAATCCATCTTAGTCTCTCGTAAACTATATAGATTGGGGTGGATTGAACTGCATTCAAACGAGCCAGTTAGATGTCATTTGCCATATATGGTGGTATTGCTTTCTTTTTTTCCATGCAAGATTGCAGTTATTTCAATCTTTCCAGCATGATTGTCTGAGAAGAGTCATGTATTCCTGCATGGATTGTCCTATTTAAATGTTAGAATTGTTGACAATAATAATTTGCTTTCATAAAGGCATGCGTTGCTACTAACTGAAGGCCTCAAAGATCCACATTAATCCTTATGAAATGCACAAGGAAAAAAAAAAGGTAAATCCTGAAAATTATTGGAATATCCAAAAACATCGCCATTATGAGAAATACATAAACAAAGTGGCCCCTAAATTTACATCTAAATTACCTATCGCAGTCATTACGAAATGTATTTTAAAAATAACACTAAATGTATGTATAATAATACCCACTCTATCATTATAAGGGATAATTTAAAATAATTGCCTAAATTTGAATAAAAATATACAGACCTCTGGCATTATAAAGGATGATAATACAAAGATAATATCAAGTGAAAACTTCAATGTGCTGCCATATAGACCAAGTAATGTATATTTAATTTCCATAGTATATCAATAGTGGAAAAATATTCCCTTAATATATTGTATTTCAGTGATACTAATTCACTTGAAGTTCATATTAGTTCTCGATGACAATAAATTTTTATAAGTGGTTACTTTAAACAAGTTTAAACATTGTGACATAAATATTGTTGTATCAATAATGAAAACTTAGTTACGTCATATGTGTTGTACAACACATATAACTCTTTAAGATAACAAATTCAAGATCATGAGTGTTGTGATGCAAAGAAAATGAATGTTTATGCCAGCCTGGCACCCTAATGGCTACCAATCTTGAGACTAGATCATGCACTACTGGAAACCCAAGATATGCCGAGTGTTTAGTATTTTGCCGAGTGTCAAAACATGGACACTCGGCAAAGAGCCAGTTTGCTGAGTGTTGGAGGCAAAACACTCGGCAAAACTCGGCAAAATAATACACAGTGCAAAATAAACAATTTGCTGAGTGCCAACCCTTGGCAAATCTCTCTTTGCCGAGTGGCCGATAAAAAATACTCGGCAAATCTCTCTTTGCCGTTAGTTTTTTCACCGTGAGTTCTTTGCCGAGTGTTACACTTGGCAAACCATTTGTCGAGTGTTTTAATCTGTTTGCCGAGTGGCGTAGACACTCGCCAAATCGGCTGTTTCCAGTAGTGATGCCACCCCATGTGGCTAGAAGAAAGACATAGTAATCATCTGCGCCAATGGTTGCAATGCCGCTGCAACTAATAAACGCTGTGAGGTGTGCTTCCGGAGGATAACTTATGTGCAAAGTCAATGGAGAACCAAATATACCACCTGCACAAAATGACAAAAGGTGTGTTTTTTTCAAAAACTAAGTTGTTTCCGCATAGCTAACAAGTAGATATGCTGCCTCTAGCAGAACTAAAAAATTTAAATCTCTCCCAAACCCAAATTACCAGAGGCAACTCCCAAAAATATGAGAATCGAGGTAGAGGAAGTCCTAAAGTGACATGATTAGAGCCCCAAACTGCATGTGAAATATTTATCAGTATTTTTCTTTAGTATAGTGGTCAATTATCTGTAGTATAACTATTGTAGTTATAAGTATTATATTATTGTGTATGTCAGTATTTGTTTGTTCATTGTCTAATGATTCTGTTGTTTGCCTTAATTTTTTGTCATAATTTCTAATAATATTTGATGATACTTAATATATATCTTCCCTTATATCTAGCATGCATTGATATTTTCTCTTAACAACCTTCTAAAAACCTATACTTGACTACTAAACGTACTGCCCCCTTAGTATTTGTCAATAATAAGTGTCAAACTAGGGCTTTACTACTCGCCATGAACATGGTCGGCACACAATAACAACAGATCCACTAGAATATGATCCGTGGCAAAGATGTATGTTTGGACACCTGGAGCACCGCCGGAGCGCGGCGTCTCGTGTGGGAAAAATATATGCGGGCGTGCCAGTGTGCTAAAGTACACAAAATAAAGAACAGGAACAAGTACTTTATTAACTAGCAGGAACCCCGCGCAGTTGCGCTGGCTAGCAAGCTATTAACTTATAAGTTTACAAATGAAAACAGTCGAATACATTAGACACGTCAGTATCTGTAAATGTTGGCATATCTGAGAATTAATCACATTGCACAATCTTGTCATAATAAAATACATTGTGGTTTTTTCGAACTAAAAATACTTTTTGAATAATGCCCATGCTTAGGAAGTCTAGGATATATTGTACGATGAAACATCTGGCAGATTGAAGGCCCTGTGGGATAAAAAGATCAGGCATGAGATGAATGTCAATTAGCAAATTATAAGTATATAGAAATTTGAACATTTATTGCAGTGTTAGTTCATGGTTTAATATAACAGACAAAATGGTACTTATTATATATTTATTAGATGGTAGAAGTAAAATGGATTGAAAACATAACCGAGGAAATTGCATTGAATGGTATCATTGTTGTTAGCATACTTAATAGCAATCACTGGAAAATGTATATGATCACAGAGTGATGACAGTAGATGAACATACTTAATCTTACTTGTTGAGAAGATCCACCAATTGTGTTCAGAAGCCACTAATTTAGATAGTCTGGAATTCCAATATTTTTTCTACATAAGGACCTGAAGGCAGTATGGGCAATGATATAGGTCAAATCCATTGCTACTGTGTTGGTGCTTACTATAATAATTTAATTAAACTGGTACATATGCATGACACTGGCTATTTTGATATGGATTTCCATAGACCTATGTCAGAGCCCTCGTAATGAGTAGAGCAACCAAGATGGTTTATTTTGTATGTATATATATAGTATTGAGGACACTTTGTAGATAATAAACGCACTAAAGCTCAAATATTGGCGAAAGTTCACACTCATTCCACTGAAACCTGAAATAACACAGAGTATGGAAAAGATGGAGGTATTGACACTAATGAACTTAATTTGCTTCTTAAATCATGAAATAATCGAGGTATGTATGTGGTTGGATGAAGTAAATTTGAAGTAAGTTTGGCTATAACAACTCTGTAGTGGTAAAGGCCAAAGGAAAAGTAGTTCATTGTACCTACTGAAGTCCTAGCAGTATAAGAGGGGAACGATACAGTTACCTGGAGCGTTTGCAGAACAGGATTAATGTGTGGGGAACAAAAGATGGCAGTTGTCAGTACAATATGTCACACCTGTTAGAATAGATGGAGAGCAACTCCATTTGAACACTGGAAATTATCTTAGCTTTTGGTTAACCAAAAATTATGTGCTTCAGAACTATGACGATGTGGTTCTAGGCATTATAACATTTCCATGTTCGAAAACTGAGAAGTGAGTTCAACATTCGGAAGGCATGGCAAAAAGAAGTTACCTGTCGTCATCGAATGAGGTGGTCCTGGTAATCCTGTAGAGCCAAATAGATTATAAGGCCTTACTGAAAATATCTTAGAAACAGGTAATGTCTTTCATCTGTAGTGATACTATATTATATGGCAATAGCAATCATAGAAATCAGAACATGCTTATACGCAAGCTGAAATTCAACATGAGCATAACCTAATTGAATGCTGAAAAAGGTTGGGAACACCAGCATCCATTTATCATGAGTGTATGTTTGAAGGGAACAAACCTTTGGAAGGGATGACATGCCTGCGGTTGTGTCAGCCATAGAACAACTGGACCTAATAACTGATATTTCTTAGTCATTGCTATTTTCATCCAAACCTGCAAAAGTTTAACATGAAATTTGGGTACTGCTTGGTAATTTTTCAGCATTAGAACTGTGCATAAACAATGATCACAGAGGTATTCTTTTTAGCGTATTGAGATGGCACTCAAGCACTGCAATCAATTATTTAATTGGAAGTTCAACAGGTACTTCAGGATAGACATAAAATTAATTGGAAGGTGTACAAACGTACCAGAATAATATGAAAACTTGGACGTGAAAAAGGTTTGATAATAAAATAATTCGAAAAGCTAGAAAGGAACATAACAACATTGTGATCCGGTGGTTTGCACCATTTTTTTATTGTTTAGAAAATCAATAGAAAAGACAAACAACTGTGGACAAAAATGCATGATTGGAAAAGGCAAGCAGACTCACCGGATCAGTTGGACTGTGGATAGAAATTGCAAGCAGGAAGACAACCTGTAACTTTTTTTTTTATTTGGAATTGCTAGCCTGCAGATCATACCCAACATCAATTCGAAAATGAATAAAGGGCTTGCAGGAGCTGTGAACCAAACCAAAATTTAATAGTTATCAAATCACGAATGTAAAGCAATTGCAGCCGCCAATTAGGGATGGAAACAGTGGCGAATCCATGTTTTATATTCCTGTATATATATTTTTTAATTGAAACTGTTAACCTGCAACTCATACCCAACGTCAATTTGTGAATGAACGGAACCAAAATTTAAGAGTTACCAAATTAGGAATGCGAAGCAATAGGCATCACTATCAGAGATGAATAGGGTCACAAACACAACATCCTCAGAGGCATTAGGTCGAACATAATAACTGCATGGAAATGTTAGGATAAGCTGGGGGGAACGACATGCAGAGTGAAAGGTGGAGGCGAGACGTACCTCGATCTGGAGGCGAGACGTACCTCGATCTGGAGGCGAGACGTACCTCGATCGGTTGTCGGCGCAGGCGTCGCGCGCACCGGCTCCACGGCTGCACCTCTAGGTTTTGGCCGCGGAGGGACTCCAGTGCTAGCGCGGCACAGCGCCGATTTGCCAGCGCCGAGAAGAGGGAAGGATGGAGCAGACGACGATGGCGGGGCACGGCGTGAAGCCGAGCTGGCGAGAGCGAAGCGGTGGTCTGGCGGCACCGCCGTCAATGCAACGTCGGGGCGAGGCGACGAAGGGGCAGATGCGCTGGGCAGCGCGGCCACAACGGAGAGCGGCATCGGAGGCGGGGGCGGTGGCAGTGTCGTCGAGGGTGGGAGCGGAGGCGGTGCGGGACGACGGGAGGGGAAGCCGCGTCGAGAAGCATCGGGACGGATGGAGCGAGGCCGAATGAGGAGAGAGGAGCTGCTTCCTTTTTTTTCTGGCGTGGGGAGTGGAAGACCCTGGAAGGGTGTTGGCCGTGCTGATCCTGGGCCGTTGGATGCGAATCGTGGGGGCACGAAATTCCGATGACGTGGCTTCGCAAGAGATCAGAAAAAAGAGTATAGGAATAAGGTTAAAGGATAGATCATAAAAATTAACAAATACAAGTCCCTAAAGATGCGCGCTCCATAGCCTGTTGGCGATCTAACTCGACCGACGTGGTCTTCATGGTTCCTGGGGCCTCGGAGAGCTCCCAGTTAATTACCCCCGTAAACTAGCTTACGGAGTACCTCCGATTCTGCTGCTGTGGTCATCGTCTACAATCTTCACTTCATATCTCCATGCATGGTGTTGGTGTAGATGTAGGTGGCGTCGGCATGATCATGACTTTGTCGGAATCCATGAGCCGGTTCAACATGGCTGTAAGCTGAGCCATGCCCGTCCGTGTCGTCCGCCTCGTCGGTATCGAACGACACGTGGTGTTTTGCAGTCGCACTTGCATGGTTGGTGTAGATTAGATTGATTCGAACTTCCTCGTCGGCAACAATGTCTTGGTACGCCGTGGAACTTGATCTAGCTTGTAGAGTTGTAGTTGTAGTAGATGAAGACTCGATCGTCGAGTTGGATTGGTGTAGTAGATGAAGAGCACGGCGCCTAGCTCTCGGCCGCCATCTTGGTCGAGACTTATACGTGTACGCATCTGGCTTGTAGGTGGACGAACATGCATGCATGGCCGGCATATGCACTTGCTTGCTCCTTGACTTGCACAGGTACACGGATGGACATGCACCTCGGCTTGCTTGCTTCTTAATTTGCTTGTAGTAGATGTGGGTGTACGTACAACATGGGCATGCATGCACACGTACGTTACCCACCGGCCTTCATTGCGCACTCGTCATCATGGTGCAGCGCAGCCGTTCCAGCGCGCATCCAACAACCGCGCCGCCGTTCGGCTCCTTGTCCTCATGAACATGCACGGTGCAAGACCAAACGAAGCAATGATTATATTAGATTAATTAGCTTCTCACCTTTGGACGACGTGGTGATGAACTCCATCTCCTCTTGCTTCAAGTCGGATGACTTGCCGAGACCAGTGTTCAGAATGCCGATTTTCGCCTAAAATTGACGATTTTCAGTTCTATCGGTGACCTCCGGTAAATATACATACCGGTAATTTCAGTTCAATTTATTATTTTTTAAAATATTTACAAAAATTATAAATTTTGACCGAAATTTCAACCAATTTTCACCGATTTTCACGATTTTCGTTTCTGTCGGTCCCCTCCGGTATTTGCAACTCTACCGGTAGGCTAAACTATGGCCGAGACTAGCCGAGAGGAAGCCTGGCTGCGCCCTTGCTCTTCCTCTTCTAGATGCAGATGCCGGCGTTCGTTGCCTCGTGGAAGGAAAGAGTGCTAGATGCGTATTAGCCTCTTCGTCAAGGCCCTGGTGTTCTTTATATAAGGAGCTGCTAGGGTAGGAGCAGGTCTGCTGGCCGCACGCTCGCGCCGCCCAGAATTTGTTGCAGGGCGCGAGATACGCGGACCCTTGGAGTCGATCCTTTCTTCACGTACAAGCCAATCTATAGAGACCAGCCCTTGGATGAGCTCACGTACATAATTTCCTTCCCTGACACATGGGCCTAAGCTGATGAAGAGATAAACATCTTTTTTAATCACGTTGTTAGCCCAACGGCCGCTCGTATATCACCTAGGTTCTGGAAATTCCGAACCCAAACCACGCAGCACGTGCAATCCAGGGCCGGCCTGTTTGCTTCTTTCCCATGCAAGGAGTCCGGCGCACGTACTAATCCATGTACAACAATTATCTCTTCTGTCATGTTTCTAGAAGATCCACACTTTTATTTCTAAAACAAAGCGGGCTCAGATTAGTTGAGATATAATCGTATACAAACGTCTTTCGGTTATCCTTGCTAACGTTAAAGCCCACATCATCATCATTGCTAGCTTCTTTCCATGCATGTACACGAAGTATACATGTATATATTTTCCACATATTTATTTTAAATCAGCAACACGCATAAATAAAATCATATGCATGCGTATGACGGATTTTAAATCGACAAAAATCCATCAAACAATGTAATCCAAAACTATAGGTACCTAAACCTTGAAAACGAGTTGTTCTTGACCATACACGCTTTCAGTTTCTACTATCTGTGTATCCATTAGATAATCGATAGGGACTTGGCCCTTGAGCAAGATGGAAGCACAGTCGCGCCCATAGTCCAGGATGCAAGACACTTGAAAAGGATGGTGCTGAAACAAGGGGAGGCACCTGATTATGCCACTGACAGGTGGCTATTCACTTCCTTTCAATGAAAAACGGGCATAACCCGGTCGCGAAAAAAAAAGGTGGCTACTCAGGGCCATGTTGTTTCTCATGGCTGATAGCTATGTAGGTAGGGTGAAACGACCCGCGATTTCCTCGAAGGGAAATCCACAGAGTACATCGAATACAGTTGATACCACAGTTCATACATCGCGAAAGGTACAAATTACAAAGCATTACAACACTTGTAACATGCCTAGATACATCGCATCCTAGCGATAAACACACACGAGTCATCATCAGAGTAGACGTAGCGCCAAAGCGGGAGAAGGCTCCTCCTTCACGGGGAATCATCAGAGTTGGGGTAGAGTATCAGCGGACGTAGACTTGATCTTCTTAACCAAACTTGAGTGTAGGGACGAGACCACCTAATCCTTCTAGCTCTATTGTCGTCGTAGTCGTCCTCGGGTCTGAAACCTGCTCAACTCTATCAGTACGATTTGTACTGGTCACTGGCTCCCACCCTATGCTTTGCTTTGCTATGTAGTAAGTGGAATGCAAGGGTAGAGAGAAAAAGGCCTATATTTGGCTGTAGTTTTCCTATGCCAGTTCATAATGTAAATATAATATAGTTCATCAGGTTTTTTTAACCCATCTCATCCACACATCCATCCATCCCATCCACATCCACATCCACATCCATACATCTCACCACACTCTCACTCTCTAGTTGGCAAGGAAGACTCCCGCTCCTCCTTGCCTCAACGGCCTAAGCCGGAATCCAACAACACCCAGGGAGAGAAAAGAATTGGACACCTCTCACTATAACGAACGTATGGTACTCACGGGAATGTCCATACCGGGGACACGGCTATACGTATAGATTTAGTAACTCTGCAGAGCTTGTACACCTGGAACCACAAGATCACCATCATCGACGATGCCTCGTCTAGGCTGATACAAAGCCGCCGCCTAACTGGCCCGATGCCACCCTACCACTCAGCTTTGGGGCACCCCGGAGATCCACCGGCACGCTGAGACTGTGAGACGTGGTACCGGATCCCTGAGGGTTCCACGTTGTCTCAGGAGGGTGTGGGTCTCACCACCCGTACCTCCCTACACTATCGCCTACCAACCTAGTAGTAATGGCAGGGGGCCAGCTAGCCGTCAAGTCGTTTTCCGCCCATCAGGAACGAGTGGTATGTACGAAAAAGTCCCATGAACCCTAGGAACGCTAAACCAGTCCTTAGAGGGACTGGACATGATATCTTCACAAGGGGGCTCTACGCCCCGTGCCTCGAGGGCACCTTCATTCCGAGGATTCGTCCCACGAAGACACTCCTCCCCGGAATCTACTCACATCACATGTACCCACCACGGGTACTCTCTCACATAGGGAGTGCCCGGATCACACTCCTCAAGGCAAGACTTGTCCTCCGACTCGTCGTAGATCACGGCTTGATCGACACAACCCTCACCACACACCCAAGACACACGCCAAGATCTCTCTCATGTTAACCCAGTTATCCAGATTACGGCACCACGTGCCTTAGCCACACACAAGCATGTATAAGTAAAGTGTAAGTGTGTAGCAAGTATATATCATGAAGTAGGCGAGCGTCTATCCTAGCAGCGGGTGTGCAGGGGAAAGGTTGCGTCAAGGTATTAGCTTATCAAGCAATCTACCATGCATCCTATCACAGTTCATTTGTATAAAGGAAAGCACTAGCAGCTACGCATTGCATGCCTATAGGATTCTATAAGGTTGGGTGGGACGTGGCACCTGTTTATAGCAATCCATAGTCATCCACATCTGGTTGCTCCTCACATCTCCTCCTCCCAGTGGGTCTCCAGTCTATCCATCGTCACCACGATGCAACTACCTCGGTATAGCGACAAACAAGGCAAAAGAGCAATCAATCCCTAACCAAAATCCAGTACTCCTAAAAAGGCAACAAGATACAGAAGGAACCAGATAACCCCGAATAAATACTGAAAAGACTTAGTCCTCGTGGAGGGTGTCCAATCCTTAGGCTCAAATAAATAGAAGTGATTGTTTGCTAAGCACAAGCCCAGATCACGACCCTGGTTTAGCCAGTACTTCCTGGGTCGATCATGTCGACCTGTACGGCTTCAAAAGAAGAGGCCTTGATCCTAACTTAACTTAACCAAACACCACGATTGCGGCCTTCCGATCCGGACGCCATGGAAATTGGCAGGGACCGGAGGATCACAAGTAGGAGAGAAAAGGGAAATAGGAACAATAGGGTTTGGCCCTTGCGGCCTTTAACCTGCAAGTCACAACTACTATATATAGGATTCGAGTAAGAACAATTAACATGAAACAGAGGAATTGTGACTTGGTTCCGAGGCTCTTTGGCTTACCTGTCATGGTAGCGACGGTAGCAAAAGAGATTGGAACATGAACAACAGAGGAGCGGCTACAGGTCCTCTCAATCCGCACGACACAACAACGTCGGGAGCCGAGAAGAGAGTAGCACACAAGGGAATATAGGAGAGCTAGCTGGGCATGTCCATGTCGCGGCCTCGGTCACATCCTTAGCGAGGATAGTTTTCCAACGGTCGATCGGGTCGATTCGCATGGGTCCGAGAACAGGACACAGACCATAGCTTCGCTAACTAGAAGAGATAGTCCGGTCTTTGATCCAATCGTCATGGCTAAGACGGGATCGAACAGAACGGGCTAGCGGGGAGGAATAGAGGGTAAACAAAAGAGAGGGAGCGGTGGTCTACTCCTTCCAATGCACATGTCACGAAAAAAGACAGGGCATCAAAGAGGAGCGATGCATAAGAGAGTACGAGTGCCTAATCCGCTTGTAGGGTACCTTGACCAAGGTGCACTAAATGCACTAAGACGTCCCCCGGATTATTGGCGGTGCGGTTGTCACTGCGAAGACCCAGGGAGTGTCACGGTCTTAATAGGTACTAGCATACAAGAGGGCTAAGCTCCAAGAAACAATTAGAGGGAAGTAAAAGCAGGTTTCCTCTTCCCTTGATCCACTCACCATGGCAGTCGACGGGAATCAAAGGAGTGGGATCAAGAGAGCAATAATAGAACACCGACGAACTCGATCAAACATCAAACGGGATTTTAGTTCCACAGTACTTCGGTCCACTTGACATGGCAATAGTCAATAATCAAAGTACTCGGAGTCAAGAGAGTCAATCCACGCCTTACTGAACTAGCGAGGATCGAAAGGATAAAGAAGGAAGAAAGGCCCCGCACTCTTCTCGACCTACTCGTCATGGCAAGGGACGGTGGTCGGAAGAAAAGAGACGGAAGTCTCGCACGGTCCCTTGATCCACACCAACTCGTAGGGCACCACGACCTCCATGCAACTAAAGCGGCAAAAGCTATTCCTCGGGTTCGTAGCGATGCGGTTGTCATCACAAGAACCAAGGAATGCTCCCGGTCTAGGTGGTGCAAGCATACGAGGTGGTAGGGAAATAGCACAAGAAAAGAAAGGAAAGAAAAGAGGTGAAGCCCGATGGTTATGGCGAGATGACTCGCGGCCATAAGCTTTACCTACATGGGTTTGGCTCCCATCGTCCCACGATAGTTGCTTCCTAGTTCATTTCCCACTAAACTAGGTCTTAGGGGGCTCAATGTGTGCGGGTAAGATCTGCATCGATCGCGATATCGAGCTCCTTTATGACCACGTCCTAGGGCCGAAGGTAGAAGCTAACACTCAGGGTACGACGAAGACAACTAAAGCACGAGAGAACGAGTTACGCTCGGCGTCGCGATCACGGTGGGACGAACCCACGATCGAAACGCTCAAACGAGGTACGGGGACCGGCTCGAAGGCTCGGTCCACATACAAGCACCATGCAAACACACAACCCAATGCAAGACAACAACCACACACGAGTAGCACATATCCACAAAGATGAGAGACAAACCAAAGCACGAAGGCACGGCGCACGTAGGCATGTATCGACATAGTATGATAAAGTGCGACAAGTGAGTATATGGTATGAAAAACAAGGGCTTTGCCGACGTCGAGGATGGCGTCGGCGGGGTTTCAGGGGTTCGACCTTGGCGGGGAAGAAGGCGAAGCCGGTGGGGCTGTCGCGAGCACCGTCGGAGGTGGCAGGAAGGCTGTAGCCAGCCGAGCTTGGCCCTGGCCAGCTGTAGCCTGCTGTGGCCAGTCGTAGCCACATTTGGCCACCTCCAGCCGGCTGTGGCCAGCTGTAGCCAAATCTGGCCAGCTCTGGTCGGCCATGGCTGGCTCCGACCGGCTCCGGCCTGCTGCTGGCTAGCAGCGGCTAGCCGTGACTGGCTGCAGCTGGCCGGCGGTGGCTGTGGCTGGCCACTGCAGACAAGACGCGGCCAGGACAGGCAGCGAGGTGGCTGGAAGGCGGTGGAGTTCCGACGGGCTCCCTGCAAGGCGTAGGACAGCGGCACGAAGGCCGGACTTAGGCATGGAACTGTGACGGTAAGGAAAAGGTGGTGCCTTGATGCGCTGCTGGCTCACCGGCGGCATGGAGACATTCAGCGAGGTGGCGGGGTGTTGTGGAGCAGTGGCAGCAACTCTGGCTTGGCCTGGCCGGCACTGTAGCTTGCCGTGGCCTGTCATAGCCTCCTGTGGCCAGCTCTGGCGGCTGCAGCCAGCTGAGACCGGCCCTGGCCGGCTCTGGCTGGCTGCGGCTGGCCGGGAGTGGCCGTAGCCTGGCCAGAGTAGGCTGTGGCCGGCCGGTGGAAGCTGGATGCGGCCAGGGAGGTGGCCAGCTTCAGCTGCTGCTAGCAGCCGCCTTCCTGCAGAGTGTAGGATCAGGGCACGAAGGCCCCAGTCAGTCAAGGCGCTCACTGCAGCGCAAGAAATGTGGAAGCTTGGGCTTTGGGAAGGCTCACCGCGTGGAGAGGAGCTCCGGCGAGCTGTGCTGCTGTCCCTCGGCGAGGTAAGCAAGGGCGGAGGTGAGGCGAGGGACCAGCGATGGCGCGACACGGCGGAAGCGTCGAGGTGGAGGTGCCGATGCCCTTCTTGGCGAGGCCGGCGGCGAGTGGGTCGGGCCGCGGCTCCCGCCAGCTGGGCGTAGCCGTGCATCCAGCCGAGGCGGCCTCGAGCCCCTCGACAATGGCGCTGGCTGTAGTGTGGCGATGGCGCGTCGCGGCGTCGGCCGTCGGCCCCCGAGCGCGGCAAGCTGCCGGTGCGGCGTGAACGAGGGCGGGGACGATGCGCTAGAGCGCTACTGCGCTGGCGCAGCGCTGGCGTGTTGCGTCGCGGGCCGACGAGGCGAAGGGGAGCGCTGGCGAGGCAGCCGGCTGCGACGCGGGCGATCGCCGGTGCGCGGTCGCCGCACGGGCAGTTGGGGAAAAGAAGAGGTGAGCGCCGGGCGCCGGGTTGGAGTGGCAAGCGCCTGCAGAGGCGCAGAGGGGCGGTGTTGCTGGCTAGAGTGGCGGCGCATAGGCCGCAAAGGATGGCGCAGTGGCTTCGCGGCACGGCGCGGCTGGTCGGAGTGGCGTGGCGGCAAGCAGAAAGCAGGCGAAAGGGAGGGATGACGGCGCTGGGCTGGAAGAAGAGAGTAGCGGGCGCAGCGGGGTATTTTAGCGCCGGGTCGCTGCTAGGGTTGGGCACGGACGGCGCATGCCTCGCGTCCGTGTACTCCCCGCGACACATGAAAGGCATCCATCATGCGGGCACCGAGAGGAGGCGGGGCGCAGGACGGAGCCCTGGGATGCGGCGGCGCGCCTCTGCTTGGGAGGCCGGAAGCCTCGCCCTAGTGGTTGGAGGCGAGGGCGCGCTACCGGGCCAAATGGGCCTCATGGCCGTTGGCGGGCCTCGGCGGGGGAGGGGAGCCGCGCGCGGCGCGTGGAGCTGGGCTGCGTGGTGGGCCCGTCTTTGGCTTGCGGGAGGGGGGGGGAGGAGGGGAGTGAGGCCGAGCTGGGCCGGGCCCAAGCCGGGTGGAGGGAGGAAGGGTTTTTCTTTTTCCCCATTCTATTTTTGTGATGGTTTTACTATTTTGCCCAAGTGATTAGTGAAGATTCTAAGCAAGGAGAGGTTTGCGAGGGAAATCAATTATGATCCCAGGACAGTATTCTTAAGGGAGAAAATGGAATGAAGAAAGAGGGATTCTTTCCCTTTTATGATCCTAGGCTCGAGAGGGGTCATAAGAGAATTTAAGAGAATTAAAAAAAACCCGGGAAAGAAGGGAAAGTAAAAGGAATTCCCCCTTGATTTATGAGGTTGGTTCAATGGATTTTCAGAAAGACGTGGAGAAGATTTACGGGGTTCGTTTAAGAGGAGTTTGATGGAGAATAGGTGAAAGGAATTTCCTTAGTGACTCTGGAAGTTTTGCGGGAGAACTAGAAGATTGAAAGGAATTGCTATGGACTTGGGCTCTCCAAGCACGGATCCCGAAACAAACTCAAGAACATTAACACTCTTCTATAAGCATTGCTATATGAAATGCAATGATTTGTTAACTAACCCTCCTGCGTTTGACCTAGGTCGGTCCTAACAACTACATGCTCCACACATTGCAGGAAAATTTTTAAAAAGTTTGGATTTTTGGTGTTTGGTAACCCGGGATGTTACATAGGGAGATGGAGGAGTACGCGTCAAATCTCGACATGATCATGGTCGAGGAGTGGGATAAGGACAGAGGCCGCCCGCCCGTAGAGAGACAAAAGGCGGCGCTAGGTTGAGGGACAACGGGCTGCTGATCAAAGCGTAAGGTCGAGGGACGATGGCTGGTTGAAGCACTGGGCCCACGGAGAGTTGTAAGTCTACGTGGGGTTGAGGGGGGGACAACTAGCTGGTCGAAGCGTGGGATCGAAGCGAGGCGCATCTAGTGATGTTCTGTGAAACCTGGCCGGAGCGGGCAACTCAGACAAAAAAGCCTATTCCCAGTAGAATCCAGTCAAGACGGACCCTTGTAATTAGTCACCGGCGGTTCAGCACAAGGCCGGCCCGGCCCGGCCCGGCCAGGGCTTTTCGCCGCGGCGGCCAACTCCTCGTGACGTCGCCTCGGACAGACCACTAGTACACAAATGCTTTGTGCAGGCGGTTTTAGAGGCCTTGCCCTTTGGCGTTTTGGCTGCCCGCTGTGCAAGAGGCCGATGAAAATGTTGCATTTTCACCGGCGGTTGCTTGAAACCGCTTTGTGGAAATCCATTTTCACAGGCGGTTCACATAAGGAACCGCCGGTGAAAATGGCATTTCCACTAGCGGTTCACTTAAGGAACCGCCGGTGAAAATGGCATTTTCACCGGGCGGTTTTATTAGGTAAACCGCCCGGTGGTAATGTTTTCCCGCCAAAATTCATTTGAATTTTCATTTTTTGAATTGGCGCCCCCTCTGTTTCTCCTCCCTCCCTCCTCTCTTTCCCTCCTCTTTCCCCCCCTCCCTCCCTCCTCTCTCCCCTCATCTTCCTCCCTTCTCCCCCCCCTCATCTTTGTCTCTTACTATGATCAATACAAAGGCTATTTAATTATGACAAATACATAAAGAAAAAATAATTATACCATACAATACTTATATACATATATACATCATTAACAATTTAATTACATCATACATTGTTTACATCAAAATTGTTTTGTGGCCGGCCACCATGTGATAATAAAATTTACATTGGAGAGGAATCTAATAGTCATTTCGACTTAAATTCGAGGCGCTAATTTCCCCTTAGCGCCTCGAACTCGGCCTCGCTAAGGGGCTTTCCGGGTGGTGATATTTTCCCTCTGTAGGAATAATTTCTCTCATGATAAATGAGCAGAGATCCTCAATTATTCCATACAGAGTTAGGTCGTTGAAGTTTTCGGACTCCGCTTCTTGATATGCCTGAAAAGGAAGTTTGTAAGCATTATATATATTTCCATGTGTCTTAGTAAATTTGCATTGTTAACGATATAAATACAAACGTTACTATTAGTGGTACCTTATTAGGGTTCCCGATGTACCGTCCGGCCGTTCTCATGAACTCGCACGTGTAGAATCCACAAGGTCTAAAATGAACCGATTGATTGCTTGTGGCACTACATAAATTGCATAGAGTTATTTACTTACATCTTATATATGTAGCATGCATGATTTTGATTCATAATTTTACGCACCGGCCATTTGTGAAAAAATCTTATTTCCTCCCCCCGCCAAGGACAGGTCAAACACTCCACCTCTTATTTTATAGAATCTCCAACATCTATGATGTCAAAAAGAATCAGTTAGCAGCAATCTTAAACTCTCATCGATTAAAAGATGCATGCTACATTTTGTCAGCTTACCGTTCTATGATGCTTTGGAATTTTGCATATCTTTGAGGTGGGTAGTCGGCGGAGTCAAAGACCAAAGCACCCTTCCGTCCCTAGGATAAATGAATAAGCATATCCAGTGGTGGTCGCCGCGCACGATCGAAACCGAAGTTGTTATGCATTTATATAAACCGATACTTAAGCTAATGTATGTATATGAACCCATACTTACCTAAAGTTATAAGGGGCAACTACGCATTCTCTATATTTGTCTTTGGAGCAATGCATTGCCTATGTAGGTGGCGTATCTAGTCTCATGATCCTTCTCCGCATCTTTTTTTTCTCCTTTCTTTGTCTTTCTTTGATAACCCCTTCAATTTGTCGTTGTCGTCACCAATTCGGAAGATTTGCTCATTCTCGCATATTTTTTTCGGGCTTAGGTACCCAGTCCGTTTGAATTCATTCTTGTTTGGTCCGGGACCGCATACGAACTCGTCTTGATCATATTGCATTCTCGCAAGGCACAAGATAGAAGTCAATAATAATAAACGAAAGTCCATGTTAGTACGAGAGGTACACTTACAATGCAAATAGCGTGACGAGCTGAACGTCGAGCCGCTTAAGGTTCATCATCAACCGGATGTCCTCAAAAAAAGTAACGAAAGCCGTGTCTCGTTCACTTATGAAAGCAAATGGTGGTGGTATGTTTACTTGGATTGCGTCGATCCCGACTCGAGCCGCTCGCATGTACCGATCATGAAGTCTTTTTATTCGGTGCGGAGCTTTTGGAGTCGTTCCCAACTCAGTAGAGGCCTGCCGGGTACATATTTATCAGGGACATTTTGATAGTCATCCCATGTTGGCCTCACTATCTTTAGTGCTCGGATCTTTGCTTCTTCTACTCGCCTTCTCTTGCTCGGCCTAAGTCCACGGTACTTGACTTGCGAGGAAGCGCAATCCCTTCCAAAAATTTGGCGGTGCGAAGCTGTTTTCTTCTTCGGCTCGAATGGGGAAACCAATTTGGGAACAGAAAATTTTCTCTTCTTGGTGGGTTTTTCTTGGGTCTTCTTCGGTGGCGGCGGTGGTGTCCAAGGCGATGCTTCCATGTCTTGAGGTGGTGGGGACGGCAGGCTCACGGACCGGTGTACTTGTTTGTGGCGGAGATCCTGGCTGGTTTCGATGTTGACGGTGGGGTTCTTGAAGGATCGGCAAGTGGGTGATGGTGGGGTTCTTGAAGGATCGGCAATGAGGGGGTGATGGTGGGTTTGGATCCCGTTGACGGTCGAGATCAGTGCCGACTCTCGAAGTTTTCTCGGCAGGCTTCGTGGAAGGTGGTGGCTGGGTCAATCGGACGTCTCTTCGAGGCCACGGGATGAAATTATTAATGGCCCGTCCGAGTGTCTCAATACCCTCGGGACCAGAAATTTCTAGCATGTCATCCTCGTAGCACGGGACGGCCACCGTCACCACTTCTACCCTGCAGTACTCTTCGGTATAGGATCACCGTGGTAGTCACTTCCGGGGATCGCAAAGCCTCGTGGCTACCTCCCTTTGTACGTTGATGCTTCATACCATATCGTATGAGCATTTTGCAAGGTGTCGGCCCATTGATGTCATCCATGGGATAGCGGTGTGTGTTTTCCGTAGACCCCACACTACTTGGAAAGGGAGCAGATTGAGCGGGCATTCCATGACTCATCTCCCGAGCTCCGGGCAAGGGTTGTCTTTGGAACGAGCCGCATCTGTGGGCCTTGTGTGCTCATCTGGCTGAGCAGACAATCGCACTAGCTAACTTCTCGCACCGGCTTTGGATCAGGATTTGTTAGAAAGTCTGACATCATATTTCTGAACTGTTCCTTAGCCTTTTCCTCAAAAAAATGCTGCATGTCTTCCTTATATTGATCGCGTTTCTTATACATGCCCACCCACTCCTCACCAAATCCTTCTTTCCATCCCATCTTCGAGGAGATGCCTCATTACACGGCCGGGATGCTCGGGGTTACCCGGTCCAATACTCGGGATGTCTCTCTCCCTTCGTGGCTTGAGTTTCTCTTGTTTGACCTCCTTTGCTAGCTCCAACATCTTATCACCGGGCGTGATGTCTAAGGGACGATTGACACCGGTAGTAGATTTGTTTTGTTCCTCTACCTCCGAGCCAATTTGCCGACCTCTCGCCAACTTTCCTCGATAGCACAGGGAACCCCTTGTTTCTTTAGCTCCTCCTCCTCCGCCCGCCATTTTGGAATTTGTTTCTTGTAACCACCGGTGCCAAGGTGATGGTGGTATTTGTTCTTCCTTGCTAGTCTTTGAAGCGACTTCACTCTTGGCTTTGGCGGTGGGTCGTTCTTCTCGCGCCTTGAATATCTCCCCACTGCACTTGTGTGATCTTATACTTGCTCGTTGGGTCGTACCCATGCTTGAGAAACTTGGTATTCATCTCAGATCGCCAGTTACGGAATGATGTTGCAATCTGCTTGAAAAAATACCCCTTCGCAAGTTTCTCATCTATCCCCGTAGGGAAAACAAACCTTTCTATAAATTTGTCCCACAACTCTTTCCTTTTAGTCGCATCCACATCCTTCCACCTAGTGATTGTGATGTTCAATTTATCCCTGACCAGAAAACCAATCGCATTCCGTATCTTGGCAGCCACCTCATCAGACACTAGAGGCTCTCCTTTTGGGCCAATGCTAGGAACTATGTATGTCTTTTCTCGGCCACTTGTTTGTTCCTCGGTCACCACGTTTCCGGTCACTTTGTTTTTTTTTTCTTGATTTGGAGGTGGTTGTCTCGGTCGTTTTCGGTGCTTCGTCTTGAGGCACGTCTTCTTCTTCCGCGAGAAGTTCCTGCATTTGAGACATAACCTCCTGGTCGAAGAAATTCAAGAGTGTAAGGATCATTATGAGTATAATACTACGAAGTGAAGTATTGGTTTTCATGTACTAAGTATACCTCATCATACGGATCATAACTGGTCAACACTTTTTAGCGTTGTCTATCTATGCTAGGGCATGGATCACTTCGATTGCCGTCATCTTCCTCTTCTTCCAACATGTCACCATGGAAATCCTCTTCTTGTCCTTCTTCCTCCGGGGTGTGTGAGTCTTCTTGGGTGACTCTACACATTTGCTCTTCTTCTTCCGGAGGATTTACAGTTCTATGCATGGCAATAACTATGTTAGTTACTTTGATAGGGTTCTACGTTATAAAAGGGCAAGGCTTCATAATGCCGTGAAACTCACCGTGCCTGCCTCGGGGGGTGTGTGCGTCTTAGTGGGTGACTACGCACGCTCTTACGCTTCGATGGTCTTTAGATGTTGGAGACGTCATCTTCTCGATAACTTCAAATTAAATAAGTCATTAACACTAAGTCACTAACACTAAGTCATTAGGAAATAACACTTAGTCACTAACACTAAGTAATTATGAAAAAACACTAAGTCACTAACAATAAGTCATTAGAAAATAACACTAAGTCATTATGACCTAACACTAAGTCACTAACACTAAGTCATTAAGTCAATAACACTAAGTCAATATGACCTAACACTAAGTCACTAACACTAAGTCATTAAGTCACTAACACTAAGTCATTAGGAATTAACACTTAGGAACTAACACTAAATCATTAGGAATTTACACTAAGTCATTAGGAATTTACACTTAGTCACTAACACTAAGTCATTAAGTCACTAACACTAAGTCATTAAGTCACTAACACTAAGTCATTAAGTCACTAACACTAAGTCATTAAGTCACTAACAATAAGTCATTAGGAAATAACACTTAGGAACTAACACTAAATCATTAAGTCATTAACACTAAGTCACTAACACTAATTCATTAGGAATTAACACTTACGAAATACCACAAGGTCATTAAGTAAATACCACTAAGTCATTAAGTCACTAACACTAAGTCATTACGAATTAACACTTAGGAAATACCACAAGGTCATTAAGTAAATACCACTAAGTCATTAACATAATTAGTAGCATAGTGATTAATGACAAAAGAGGAGGAAATATTTACTGATGTGGTGTGGAGGACAGACTGGCTCGAGCACGGCGAAGAACGGTGAAAATATGGTGGCACAATGATTCGCTGGCGGGTATCGCGACGGTGACTATAAATTAATAGAACAGAAGTCATTAATACAATTTACAATCTCATTAATACGATTAGTAATTAATTAGTAATATAATTAGCAATAAGTTGTAATTAAAGAGGACTAAAGAGAATTAATTAGGTGACATGCGGGAGGATATAATTTACAATCTTAAGTCATTAAATAGAATTAGTAATATAATCACATGTCACAACAAATATAATCAAATATAATATAATCTCATTAATACAATTAGTAATTAATACAATTTCTCCTTTCCCCTACAAAGTACTTAGCACATACAAATTACTTATCACATAGTGAATAGTAATATAATCACATGTCACATCACATAAAATAAAAATATAATATAAAGTCATTAATACAATTAGTAATATAATCACATGTCACAACAAATATTAATTAGGTATTAGGTATTAGCTCACATGTCAAAGATAATTACATATTTAATATTAAATATGTACATAAATACTACAAGAATGCTAAGTATTTACATGTCAAAGATAATTACATATATAATTAAAAGAATGCCAAGTATTTGCATGTCACTAATAAATGCTAATTTTTTTACTAATCAAAAGAATAACTAATGTCTATATTAAGTTATTTGCAAGTCACTAATAATTGCTACGTATTTGCTTTTCATTTACAAGTCATTTACAATCTCATTAAGCATTTTATTTGCTAATTAAATTAAGAAATATAAAAAAGGGGGCGGGCGGTAGGCCGGCCAAGAAGGCCCAGCAAGGGCAGGCCGGCCCACCACGCCGCCGCCCCGCCCTAACGAGGGGAGGGCACCGGGGCGCCGCCGGCGCGGCGCCGCTCCTGCCAGGGAGGCCGGGGGAGGCGGGCAGGTGGGGTGGCGCGGCGGGGGGGAGTGCAGCTCGGGGAGGCGAGGCCGGACCACCGCGCGCGCTGCGCTCGGGCGGCCGCGCACGCAGCCGGGTGGTGGGGCCGTCGCCGCCACGGAGGAGAGCGTCTTATTTAGCAGGAGGCGCGGAGCTGGGTGCTCGGCTCCGGCGAGGGCCTACGGTGTTCCTGCAGGCGGAGAAGGAGGCGCCGCTGCCACCGGCCGACCGACTCGAAGCGGCTCGGGCGGGGGTGTGCTTTGCCTCGGGTGCTGACGGTGAAACGCAGCGGCGGAGCTCCGGTGGCGGTGGCGCAGGGTCCTGGAGGCAAGCCACGCCTTCCTGGGTGGTGGCGGCCGTGCTCACGGCGGCGGCGGTGCTCGCCGGTGGCGGCGGAGATGGCGCGGGCGGAGAATTGGGCAGCCGACGGCGTGCGAAAGTTGATTGAATTCGCGCCCACCGAGCCGAAATTTGGCTAAGTGTCGCGCTCTGTATATATAGAAATAAGCTAACACAAGCGGAGCTCATTAGGAACCGGCCATCGGAACATTTCCACAAGGCGGTTCTCTAAGACAATCGCTGTGGAAATCATTTCCACCGGGCGGTTCACATTATAAACCGCCGGTGTAAATGGGTTTCCACTGGCGGTTATCTTAGAGAACCGCCAGTGGAAATGTATCCAGATTTTAGGTTATTTCTTCTTTGTTATTTCTTTTAGCTTATTTCTTTTAGGCTATTTGTTTAGGTTATTTCTTCTTTGTTATTTCTTTTAGCTTATTTCTTTTTAGGCTACTTGTTTAGGTTATTTCTTCTTTGTTATTTCTTTTAGCTTATTTCTTTTAGCTTATTTCTTTTTAGTATATTTCTTTTTTAAGGTTATTTCTTGTAGTGTATTACTTTTAGTATATTTCTTTTTAAGGTTATTTCTTGTAGTGTATTTTTTATAGGCTATTTATGGTTGGTAAATAACAAGAGAGTAGAAAGAAAAGGACTTAAAAAAGTAGAAAGAGAAGGACTTAAAGAAGTAGAAAGAAAATGACTTAAAGAAGTAGAAAGAAAAGGACTTAAATTAGTTCAAGAGCAATACCAAGAGAGACCAATTTCTTTTAGGTTTGCTTTTAGTATATTAATTTTATATTATTTCTTGTAGTTTCTTTTTTAGGTTAATACTTTTAGGTTATTCTTTATAGGATAATTGTTTTAGTATATTTCTTTAAGGTTATTTTTTTTATGTTAATTAATTCTTGTAGGTTATTTGTTTTATGCTTATTTCTTCTAGTTATTTGTTCTACTTATTCTTGTAGGTAATTTCTTTTAGGTTATTTCTTGTAGCTTTTTTCTTGTAGCTTTTTTCTTTTAGGTTATTTCTTGTTTTAGAACTTAAATAAGTGTAAAATAAATATTAAGAAGTAGAAAGAAAAGGACTTAAATAATTAGAAAATGAATACCAAGACAAGTCATACAAGAGTACAAATTATAAAAGATAAATTGTTCTGCCTTGACAATAACTAATTTTTAACTTAACTATAAAATCTAGCTAGCCGACCATCGTTCTCGCCTTCTCTATCGTGGGCGCACCCATGGCAATGAATTTTTTGGGATGGTACGCTCAACATTCTATATCTTCAAAGGATGATCTTCAAAGAGAGACATGTGCCCGAAATGGTTGAAGTCATCTAGGTCAATTACACCATCAACTCCTAAACCTTGTTGCTTTCGGGAAGAACTACATGCTTGGTCTTGTCGCTACTTTTTTTCTTCTCTTCCTTAGAAAGGATCTGTTCGGCATAGAAGACCTGTGGCAAAGACGGATAGTAAGGATCTAGGGATCATCCTTGTAGCCTACTTTACTTATATCAAGAACTCTCAGACCATAGTTGTCCACTGTGACATGTTTATCATCAACCCATTGGCATCGAAACACGGGCGTCTTAAATGAATCATAGTCTAGTTCCCATATCTCCTCAATGAAGCCATAGTATGTAGCGTTTTCATTTGAATCATCTATGGCCTCGCAACGAACACCACTGTTTTGCGCCATACTCTTTTTGTCCCTAGAAGTGGTACAAAACGTGAAGCCACTAATGTGCCATGATGTGACCTGCCGAGATGGTCCGGCTGCCAACCTCTTGATTGTTTGTTGCTCAATTGTTTCTCCATTTGGAATGTTCTGCTCTATTAGCCATGAAGTGAATCGACGCTTGTGTTCCTTTGATAGCCAATCCTCTGTTTGCCCAGGGTAATGATCGCGTAGCTCTTCTATGTGTTGTGTGATCAGAGGCTCCATTATCGATAGCTGATGCATGATGCTATGATGCGCCTCGAGGACTACATTATAGTCTAATGGGATGAATGATTTCTGGCCCATCCTCCCACACCCATATAGTCGGCCCCTCATGTTGGGACGGAGGCAAACCTATTGCAATCCGGTCTTTTTAGAAAATTATTGCAGAATGGACCTCCGGAATCAATGGCCTCTTCGGTAGTGTATCCCTCTATCATGGAGGCCTCGGGGACGAGCACGAGTGGATACGTACCCATTCAAGTATTGACATGAAACGTTCATACGTCCACATCTCATGCAAGTACATGGGACCCAAAAGCCTGTATTTGTGGCACCAAATGCACGACAAGGTGTATCATTATATCAAAGAAAGATGGTGGGAAACACATCTCAAGGCGTGACAATTGTCTCAACCGCGAATTCCTCGAAGAGACTCCAACCGCTCTCGGTCAATTACCTTTCGTGATATCTCGTTAAAAAAGTAGCATAACCGTGTGTTGCCATCTTTAAGAACACGGGCTTATTGCCCCGATGGCAATAGGGAGAAAGGTTGTCAACATCATATGGCAATCATGTGAGTTGTAGTTGGTGAGTGTAAGATCCTTCATTGACACAATGCTCTTAATGTTAGAGCAAAATCCATTTGGAACTTTCAATTTCTTCAACCAAACACACATCGCATGTTTCTCATCCATAGTCGGGTTATAGCTTGTCGCCGGGAGGCGGTACTTTCCATTATCTAGCAACACCGGATGAAGTTCTGGTTTTATCTTCAAATTGACCAGTCCCCGACGTGAACTCAATCCTTCCTTTGTCTTACCCTTTATATCTAGCAAGGTACCAATTATGCTTTCAAACACATTCTTCCGAATGTGCATACCATCGACCGCGTGCCGTATGTCAAACTCTTTCCAATATGGCAAATACTTGAAGAAAATTGACATCTTCTTAAATGTAGCTCCAGGAGTTGGCTTCACATTCTTTCTTGCTTTTCCATCTTTTGTCTTCTTGCCAAATATAAACTTGATGTTCTTAACTATCTCGTACACTCTTTGACCTTTACTATTACCCGATGGAGCAAAGTGGACCTTGTTTCGTCGTGATTGTCAAAGTATCTATTCATCTTTCGCAAGCGGTACCTGTGTCCTCTCGATAAGAAACGCCTGTGTCTCATGTATACTATCTTGTTGGAGGCACTGAGGGTAATCGTTGATCGTACCCTTTGAACTGTCCCCGACAATAGAAAGAGATTTGGGTAATCGTTGATCGTAAAAAAAAAATAATTGCTCTTAGTGTGAATGACTCTTTCCGGTATTCGTCCAACATGGCGACACATGTATCCCACAATATTCTCATTTCCTCCATTAATGGCTCCAAGAATACATCGATATCAACACCGGGTTGTGTAGGTCGAGAAATAAGAATGGTCGACAAAAGGGTATTTGCGCTTACGCAACAAGTGTGGAGGGAGGTTGTAGATAGTGAGGAGCACCGGCCATGTGCTATGCGTCTTTGCTCCTTTCGGCGAAGGGATTCATTCCACAACACATAGTGCGAACCGAACATTTCTTGTCTCCTTAGCAAACTCGGGTGGTCGGCATTGAATTTTTGCCATTGCTTCCCATCGGCGGGATGTCGAAGCTTTCCGTCTACTTTGTGCTTCTCGAAGCATGCCAGTCATAAGCTCTGCATCCTCAGGGTTTGCAAACAAACACCGCAGACGATCAACTACCGAAAGATACCACATCACCAAAGCTGGAACCTTTCTCCGGGCATAATAGTCTTCTTCTTCATTTTCTTTGTTGCGAGTTTTGAACTCGTTGAGTCTTCTTTCTCTTCTTTCCTTTAGAAACGAAGTTGCATTCTCCTCTTGTAAATAGTCTTTTTTTTCGTCTTGTACCGACTTGCACTACAATTTGGACATTTGTCCAAGTCTTTGTAATCACCTCGATATAAGATACGAGTGGTTTTTCGCACGCGTGGATCTTACGGACACCCATAGTAAGCGGACTGATTAGCTTCTTTGCATAGTAAGTGTTAGTAGGGACTTTGTTCTCCTTTGGAAGCATATCTCTAAGAGTACTCAATAATGCATCGAACCGGCATCGGACTATCCGTACCTAGCCTTCAACATCAACAACTTAAGCATGCACCGTAATGTTGTGAACTCTTTGGTGCAACCCTTACTCTCATCGTACAAGGGCTCTGCTGCTGCTTTTTGCTCTAAAGCCTTCATCCCTTTCATGAAAAACATTGATGGATCCGTATGACGATGCAATAGTGCAGCCATCAATTCAAGGCGTCTTCATCCTCCCGAAGTTCGTTGGCATCGGTTCCTCCAACATTTGCATCATCATGAACATCGGGCACAACATGTTCGCTCTCTTTGGGACAATGGTGTTACGTCTCGTGTCCGGCGGCATACATCGTCAACAAGCATATCCGGGCCATTACCACCTAGATTCACGGGGTCTTTAGCTATATACGTTCTTGAGCTACCCTCTCCATGCTTTGTCCAAATCAAGTAATCATTCATAAATCCTCGGCAGACCGGATGAGCCATGATTGCACTTATGTCTTCAAAAACAACAAGATTTACGTAATCGGCGCAAAAGGACAATATATGTGCTTTCGTCAGGTGTCTCGAAAAGCATGATTTTTGACAAACATCGATAAACCTACGTACCTCAAGCACGTAGGATGGATCTACTGTCTAAGTTATACATCCGAATGCTCGTCCATCGTTACTGTTATAGAGTTTAA
Source organism: Chrysopogon serrulatus (assembly GCA_015844335.1). Taxonomy (NCBI): domain Eukaryota; kingdom Viridiplantae; phylum Streptophyta; class Magnoliopsida; order Poales; family Poaceae; genus Chrysopogon; species Chrysopogon serrulatus. The sequence goes on from JADLZL010002882.1 coordinate 86,820, forward strand.
TAGATTTAAATAATGTAATCACTTAAAAGAAGACATTAATGTTTTGTGATATTTATTAACAAACCTTAAGATGATCAAGACAAACTCCTTCAATAGATTATAGATGAAAGAACTCCTCGCTTGTATGTTTCTCAAATAATACACGTCAGGGCTAAATCACATGTAGTTAAAAGAACTAGTTAAATAAATATGCCTCTCAATAATAACTAAAGCAAAGACTAATTAATAAAACTCTAATTAAAGAATCACCAATACTTAATTAAACAAAACATAACTAAATAATTAAAGCATCAATTTATTAGATGAAACCTTAAAAACTAAAAAGAAGACTAATTAATGAAACCCTAATTAAAGCCTCACCACTACTTAATTTAACTAAACATAACTACATAATTAAACAAACACTTATTTCAAGCATCAATATGACAAATAAATTAGTAATTCAATAAGAGTAAACATAACTAAATGAACTAAACAAAATAATTTAAAAAATCAATTTATTAGATGGAACCATACAAACTAAAGAAAGACTACATAATGAAACCCTAATCAAAGCCTCACCACTACTTGACTTTAAAAAAACAAAACTACAAATTATATTAAACAAAATATAACTACATAATTAAACAAACACTAATTTCAAGCATCAATATAACACATTAACTAATAATTAAATAAGAAACTAAAATTTAATGAAACCATAATTAAAGAATCACCACTAAAAACATCACTAATAGCTAATTAAAGTAAACATAACTACATATTTAAATAAAGGAAACCCTAGATAAATAGTGACTAGATTTATTGAGAAAAAAATAAAAACCTAGCTACTCTTCTCTCTCTCTCACATGAGGTGAAACCCTAGATCTCAAAAAGTGGGTGGGATTGAGCAAGAATGGTAAAAATGAGGCAAGAAACACATAAACTAACCTTTTTTAGTCACCTCCTCCGAAGAAATCAAGAGCAAAACCTCCCCCCTTGTATTTAGTGAAATCTGGACCTCCAAAGCTCCTCCCATGAAAGAAGCTGCGAGCTACGTTTTTGTTGGAGCACCGGTGGGGAGGAAGAAGGGGTATATATAGGAGAAGATCACCACAGGCGGTTGACATAAGGAAACCGCCTGTGGAAATTGTGTCCATTTCCACCGGGCGGTTTACATAAGAAAACCGCCCGGTGAAAATGTACATTAGCACCGGGCGGTTCCTTACGCCAACCGCCGGTGAAAACTACACCATTTACACCGGCGGTTCACTTAAGGAACCGCCCAGTAGCCCTTTTCCACCGGGCGGTTCTAAAGTCGGGGCCCGCTTGTCGATTTTCGATGGCGTCTCTAAGCTAAAACCGCCAGTGCAAATAAAACCCTACCGTCAAGACAAATGCTTTGTGTACTAGTGGACGGCCCCGATCCACCATGTCTCGTGTTGGGACGGCGGATCTCTTTAGCTCGGCTCGGCACACTCATCGGGTTGCCCGCCCATCGCGCCTCGCTCGCCGTCCATTTTCCTGCCTGTCATCGCCAGTCCCAAGAATAGTTCTCGTCGTCGTCGGAACGGCGGCCGCCAAGAAAACAACCCCAGCCCCCCACGGCGCAAAACCCTAGCTAGAAGAGGAGGCGCGGGCCGGGTTCCGGTGATGGAGTGGCGTGGGCGAGGGAAGTGGTGCCCGGGAGGGGCGGTGGCGCTGGCTGCTGATGGAGCACCTCGTGGCGCTGGTGGTGCCCCGCGGCAAGGTCGACCGGGTGGAGGCCCTGTCACCTGAGACTCAGGAGACGGTGGCGCGTCAGGTGAGCAAGCTTAGCTTCTCGTGCTTGACCACCCAGTTGTGACGCGGTTGCGTCGATCGGAGGTTGAGGAATGGAGCTGGGCTCGCTGCTTGTAGATTCGTTCGTTCCGGCGGTGGATTTGGGTTGCGCAGCGTGCTAGCTACCTGCTCTGTCGTCGGGGCATTCTACGGGCTGTTAGCCGATCCATGGATGCCGTGGTTTGGTTTTGTGGTTGCACACGCAGTCCACACGACGGTTGTTACGTACAACTACTACCACCGGAAGCGATTCCGGCACTGGAGTTCGCCGAACCCGATGACTTCACCATGGACGCCTCCCTCAACGTCAGCAACAAGAATCTGCTCATGTACCTGAACCAGTACACTCAGGGCCGGGCTCTCGGTTACTTACAAGGCGATCATCAACGCCTGCGACATTGCCGAGGCGCTCGACGCCACCAAGGACTCCCCCGAGATGATCACCTAGCCCATCTCCAAGGTCACGGTTCTGCTTCTCAACCAGACAAAGAAAGAGTGCCTGCTACAGCATGGAGCCCAGACCAAGGGCGTCTGGTCCATCTTTGAGAAAGATATCAATATGACGGAATTACCGCAGAGGTCGAGTAAGAAATCCAAAAGTAAGAAATCCAAAGCACGTCCTTCGTTCTCAACCCTCCGTGCTTCGGCAGATTGCATATTCAGAGGTGGTGCACAAAACAGGTTGGTGTTGTATCACTACCGGATCGGGCGATTTGCCGAGAGCCAAAGGCGCTCGGCAAAAAACAAAATGCTCTCGGCAAATTCTTTACCGTGAGTAGCCCACGGCAAAAACGCCGACGCGTCTTGTATCGGCGGCAAAGACACACTGTTTGGCGAGAGCATCTATGGCGGCTTCGGCGAAGGATTGCCGAAGGTCGGCGCTCTCGGCAAAATGATGTAATGGAACGACGGGGGTTGACGGCGGGTTCAACGCTTGCCAAGAGCCCGAGTCCCGGCTCTTGGCAAACATATACATTTTTTTTTCCAAGTCGATTTGCCGTGAGTCGGTACCCCCTCGGCTAAGTAATTAGTTTTTTCTTTTTTTAAAAAAAACCGGTTTGCCGAGAGCCAGGCTGGCTGGCACATGGCAAACATCTCGACTTTGCCGAGAGCTTTGGTAAATGCTCTTGGCAAAGCCTATTTCCAGAATTCTCAAAATCCAAGCTTTGCCGAGTGCATTTACCCAAGCACTTGGCAAAGCCTCTGAGAACAGACATTTTTTCCCTGTTTTTTGCTTTCCAATTATTCAAACAAATATCACAAACACATACACACATAATATGCAATTCATACATAGACACCAACCACCACACTAAACATTTATCACAATTTCGGCAATCACAAGTCACAAATAGAAGTCGGTCGCTACCACAAGTCCATCACAAGTGTTCGAAACAACTAAAATCCAAGTGTTTCAAGATACAAGTCCATCACAAGCACGAATTTATTACAACGACAACGACGATCACCAACTTCCCCACCCAGGACCGGGGAGTTCCAAAGATTCGATCCCGCCGCCGATTCATTCTACACAAAGTAGAGCACACAAGATTGCATATGAGTCAAGATTAGTTGGAAAGGTAGTCTAGGTTGCATGTTTTGGTATTTACTTGTAACTTGGATAGCTAATCTAGGTAATCTAGGTTAGATAGGTGGTCTAGGTTCTATGTTTTGGTAGTTAGATACTCACACGAGTGCCGAAAGGAGGAGTGCTGAAGGAGCCGGTGGCGGAGCGAATACGACAGTGGCGGAGGTCGACCCATACTCTCACCAAGACCCTGCATCCACTCAAACATTTTTCGCATCTTCTTCCGCTCGGCCTCCATCTTTGCCTCCATCCTCGCCTCAAGTTCCCACCGATCTCGCTTCTTTTTCTTTGCACGTTCGTAGCCGTGCCTCCATCTCCTCCCCGTCACCGAAGTCTCTTCTTCCAACTTAGCCTACATGCATGTTTCACTGCATTGTTACAATGCAATGCAATGCAAAGCAAAGGTACAAAAAAAAGGTACGAACGATGAATACAACAAATAACCTAGAGTTGCTCCATCTGGTACTGTGAAGTCCCTGGTCGCGAGCGTATGGGCGGGCAATTGCTTGTGCTCCGCGCCGAACGGGAGAGAGTGGGAGTAGTCGCCGTGTCGAGTATCTTTGTCGCCAATCGATGCACCGGCCATGCTTCTTGCCTCCTCCCACTCTCATCACGATCTCTCCATCGAGTGGCTCGGTGCTCGGATCGTAGTCCGGTCCGTAGACAATCCTTGCCGCTTCGAAGTATACTCACCGAGGCGGTGGATGGTCGCGTTGTCGCACGCGCCTCGGGAGGGTCCTCCGAGTTGTAGGTGATGTTGGACGTCGCCTTGCCCTTGTGGGCCATAGCCCATGCCTTGAACTGGCTGCAATCCTGGCCATCATGTGATTCCGACTGCGAAAAAATAAGAAGATTAGAATAAATAGTAATTGAAAGATACAATATATAAATGAAATATTGTACCCATCTCTGCGCGTATTCATCGAGGGTAAGGTTGCCTTGATGGTGTGGTGCACCTTGCATCTGCATGCGCCGCTCGCGGGCCTTCTAGTGTATCTCCATCCAGTTCTCGGCGCACCACTTGTCCACCATCATTTCCCAGCACCGGAAGTGCGTAGCACACCACCACGGAGGCACCTGCACGTCAAGTGTATGACACAAAAGAATAAAGGATTGAAGTGTACTTAATGTTGTTAATAAAGAATTATAATGTTATATATTTACCTCCAAGTATTGCTCTTTGGTCAAGTTCTCGTCTCTTGCGTCGGCTTTCTTAGTTTTATTTTGCGGTGGACAGCATTGTATGTTACGATGGCCTGAAGGCGTGCCTCGTAATGCATGTCCGGAACGAGTTTCTGACAGACTTTTTGAGCCACTCTAGCCGCCATGTCCTCGAAACCCGGCTCGCATCTATAGAAATCCTGCATATAAACACGATGTATATAATCATAATTTTAAGAATAGATGCGATGTATTGTGTAATATAGTGCGTGGAAGACTTACCCAAAGCTCGGGCGTCACCCGCACCGCCTTGTTGGGGAATTCCCCGCACATCCGATCCCTCACATCGGGAGGCCACGTAGTGGTCCCACGTGTAGGCCGGCTCCTCCGTCCCACCATCTTTGAACTAGGCAGGGAAGTGTCGCTTGCACAAAAGGCCGAGGATCCCATTGGGGCGACGTTTGTGAACACACGGAGCCACAATCTTCCAACTCCTGCACAAGTGTTTAATAAAAATTATTAATGTCTTTTATGGTTCTCAACATAACAACCGAACATGACGGCAACAATATTTTATACTAAGTTACCTAGGGCCCCGTGGGTCGAATCACCGGTCGTTGCTCAAGAGGTATCGGCCGCCGGGAGTTTCGAGGGACCTCGCAATGACGGACACTCGGCCCTTTCGGAGGAAGTGGAACCACCCGCCACATCCTCGCCCCTCCCCCCTCCTCGTCCTCGTCCTCCTCCCCGCTCCCCCACCTCGCCCCTCCCCCCCTCCTCGCCCCTCGTCCTCCTCCCGCGCTTCTTTGCTCCTCCTCCTCCTACGCTTGCTCCTCCTCCCATTTCGTGCCCGCCGACGCTCCGCCTCCCCTTTCGGTCTCTAGGCTGCTCAAGGTCCTGCTCCTCTTGCTCCCTTTGTTTGCTCCTCCTCCCGCTTTCGCCCATTTGCTCCATTTCATTAGGCCGCCTTTGGTAAAAGCGACGACGTTCCTCGTGCCGCCCACCATCTTTACGCAATTTTAAAAAAATAACACAATAAGCAACGAGAATAAAAAAACGGGATCACAAAGGCATGAAAACAAATTGGAAATAACATAGCATTAATAAATTTAGAAATAACATAGCACTACCGGAATCCCTGAATTGCCTTGAGTGCCAAAAACCGCCAAGGAAAGGGGTAAAACCGCCAAAGGAAATGATCCTTGACCACCAACCGTCAAGCAAATTCACTCAAGAATATGACATAAGGGAAATTAGTTTCCTTGGCAGTTTTAACACTCAAGGATACTTTCTTTGGAGGCTAACAGCCAAGAAAATTAGTAGCACACTTAATTTGCTAAAGGGCCAAGAAAATGTTGCGATCGCCAAGGAAAATAGTTTTCTTGAGGGTCAAGCAAACCACCAAGGAAACACTCTAAACCGCCAAGGTAATTGTGGTTTCTTTGATCGCGCTCTTCACCTCCAAGGAAATTATAGTTTTCCTTGACTGTCATTAGCCGCCAAGTTAATTCTAATTTCCTTGAGGGCCGGCCCCCAAGAAAACCTATACTAGCAATAAGAAAATAATTACAAGTAATCAATATCAATATATTCTAATATTCTAGTCACTATATTCATGCATATAAACATTTTGTTATGGTCCCCAACCATTATATTGACGTAAAATATCCATAGAAATATTAAGAGTGCATTTATCATTCATCCTTACATGAAGTTCATACATCATAACACACGTCACTAATAGTTTCCAAAGTGGTAGGGGTATACTAACTCCTGTTCACACACTACTTTTGGCCTAATTCATAGATTTGCTGGTTCCATACCTACATGAGAAATTAGAACAAATAATCAATTAATGAGACCTATGGATCTTGAATGAGAAAACTTTCAGTGATTCTCTAGTCACTACTTGCAGTTTTTTGCTGGTTGCATTTTAATATGTTGTAGAGGAACTGCATTAAAATGGCACACTAGCACAGTAATGTCATCTCTGCTTTTCTTAACATGTGATGATTAATTAGTACTACAAAAATTATGTAAATAATAACAGGCAAGAACAGTCATTTAACATGACAGAAGAAACAAACTGTCATGAGTTAAGAAAGCTGCATCTCTGGGCACAGTTAGGAGTAATTAATTACAGAATATTTCTTGCAATCACTTGTACTTTAAATTAGACTGGGCCAATACTCATTAGCATTTGAACACACACATAGAGCATACAGTTTTATTAAGAGAACCATGAGCCCAAAATATAGTATTCTTGCTTCTATGAGGGGCACACAACAGAGATGCAAATAAACTTATAGTGATATAAGAGAAATCTCTGCTGACCATTCTGCAGTTATCCAGGATGAAGAAACATGTGTTCATACACTTCTAGATAGATAGCTTGAGACATATCTGCAATCCAGCGAGCTGATATCTGCAAGAGAATAAGTGTGTTGTGACTACTAATCAACCGAATATAAAATAGTATGGCAAATTAAATCACCTAGTTCTGCATACAAGAAAGTGGCTGCACGAACAAATTACTAATTTGTCTTTATCAGTTACTGATTAACATGGTTACAGGTTCTGATACATATCCTAAAAGGCTGAAAACATGTATGAATTCTATCTATAGACCATAGTCCCTATCTGTGCGATCTTGAATATTTTCATAGCTCCCTTGCTTTAGAATTAATTTTACATGAACAGCTTGTGACTAAAGGGCGGAGGTAAATTCAAGTAATGCAGTAGATGTACTAGGTAATTGTAATTAGAGGGTTATGCTACAGCAATGGACCTGGTTTAAACAACAATTGTTTCTGCATAATGAATTCCAGACATATATGAAACACAAATAAGTTCTCCCCTTTACAGTTCCTCATATAGTTGCTTGACCATTTAATCTTTTCAATGCCAGTCAATATAATTTCCAAGATACGCTTAAGCAACACAAATAAACAAATTGGCATATGCTGGTGTCCTGCTCGAGAGAACATACCAGAAGCTAGTATAATAATACAAAGAGGAATCAATCAGGTACCTGCTCTACTGTCCTGCTCCAGAGAGGGATGCTGCAGCTCGACGGAAGACCTGAGGAGGTGGCTTCTCCTGCCTGTGTGGCTTCCGGTTCTTTTCGTCGGCCTCCTCCGCAGATCTGCGACCGTTAGTGGCGATTCCTAGAGGACGCGAGGGCTGGGGTCGTGCAGGTGGGGGCTGCCTGCACTATCGGAAGGGTGCACCGCCGGAGAGGGACGTGGCCTGCCCACCGTGTCGCCGGAGGGAGGGGGCCACCGGAGCCTCCCGTGCAGTGCCCTTGCACCACCGGAGGGTTCGCCCCGGAGCCGCACGCGCTGCCGGAGGGGCTCACCCCTGACCAGCACGTGCTGCCAGAGCCCTTGACTCATACACGCAGCTGGAAGGGCTGCGCCCTGCCATGCGCGGCACCGGAGGGGCTCGCCCCCTACAAGCTCGCGCCATCTGAGATAGAGAGAGGAGAACGATTTGGAACCGAGAGAGAGAGAGAGAGAGAGAGAGAGAGTGGCTGGGAGCGGCGGCGTCCGAGAGCGAGAGGTGGTTGAGGGAGTTGAGGCCTCACAGCTAGGGTTTTGGAATCGGCCTGGTATATCTGAACCGTCCAAGATTGATCCAATGGCAGTGAGCCAAACATGCTTCAAGTTGGGCTGAGATGGGGCTGCTGCATCCATGATATGGGCTTCATTTTTTAGGTTGCGTATTGTGAGGTTGTCTCAGAAAAAAAATTATATGTAATTATTAGTTGTTTTGTCTAATTTTTAAACATGTAGGAAAATGCTTCTACAGTATTATGAAAAAAATTTATCTTGTATACCCAATATATTTCTAAAATATAATATGCTGTATTTAAGTTGTTGTGGAGGAGTTTTAAGTTTTTTAATAGATTTTCTATTTTCTATAGTTTAAATTAATTTGTGTGTGTTCATTTAAAGTAATTGTAAATTGAATTCTCCGTACCTCCAGAAAGATTTAAAAAATTCACAAAAATATAGCTCATACATTTCACTCGAGCAAATATATTGGAGTTAGACAAAAAAATCATTTGTTTGCTAGGTATAATTCATAGTTCTATCTCCAAATTACCATAAGATAATTATAATAATATCTAAACTTTGTTAGAAAATTCTACAAACTTGCATGACAACATATTTTTAGTGTATAATCTTTGCATATAAAAATTGATTCATTTAAACAAAGTGATATTATACATTGTTCACAAAATGGTATATATCTCGCATAGTTATGTAACTATGTGAGAGATGTATCCGATTGTGAATAATATAGTCCAACTTTGTTAATATGATTTAAAAATTTTATGCCAAGATAGTACAACCATATTATGATCTCATGCCAAATTTTAGGATTTTTAGACAGTAAGTAAGATATTTTTTTTTTTGTCGAGTCACCAAAAAAATACTTATAAGCATTTCCTTGGTCGCCAACCTCCAAGAAAGTTCAATAACCCCCAAGGAAAATGATAATTCACTTGACGGTTTAGAATAGCACCCAAGGAAATAGGTATTTTTCTTGGCGGTTAAGAATAACACTCAAGGAAATAGTAGTTTCCTTCACTGTTTACAACTACGCTCAAGGAAATATATCATTTTCTTGGAGGTAACTGGAAACCGCCAAGGAAACACCCATATTACTTGGCGGTTTACTTCAACCTCCAAGGAATATAGATTTCCTTGAGAGTTCACTACCACCACCAAGGAAATGGTAGTTTCCTTGGCGGTTTCACTTTGGCACTCAAGGAAATTCTTAGCCCTCAAGGCAATTCTAGTTTTCTGTAGTGTAGCATTACATGTTTTAGAAATAATCATCGGGGTCGGGATTAGCTGGATCATAAGTCTGATCATCACTATCAGCCATGTCTACTTCACTCTGATCAAGACAGCGTTCATCCACCTCCTCTTCACTCTCATCGTCTAGATGTAATCGCTCAAGTAATTCTAAGTCCTTCGTATTTTGAACCTCATCTCCAGCGTCCTATTCATTCTCATTGAAATCTACTTCCATCTCGATCACTTCAGTTAAGTCAATTACAAAACTCCCTTGTAACCCGGATTCTTGAAAAAACTCTTCGTCATATGTGTTTGGATCAATGTTATAATCTTCATTATTTGGGATAGGTAGTCTACCCAGGTGTGGCGATACCTTGTAAACAACATCCCAACCCTTAAGACGTTCGATGGTTACGCACGCGTATGGGGTGTAGTAAACTTGCGTGGCCTGTTGAGCCACAATATAGACATCGTCTCCTGGTAAGACAGAATCCCTTCAAATTTCGACTAGCCCAAGATTAGAGGTCCGTCTCATTGCTTCAGGATCAAACCAATGGCATTTGAATATGACAGGATTAAGAGGTTTGCAACCCTCAAATGTGAGTTCGTATATTTCTTCAATTACTCCATAGTACTCGACATCATTAAGACAGGCCGTAAAAACTCCGGTATTTGTGGTTCTTCGATTGGGTTGGTTCTGCTCATGTCCTGTTGTGTGAAAGCGATATCCATTCACGTCATAAGCACTAAATGACATGACCCTATAGGCACAGCCATTGGCAACTTGTCTCAACTCCGGACTCATAGCTGCATCGGCTTGGCTCTACAAGTTCAAGCAGGAAGGAGTGTTATATAATGTCAAATGAAAGGACGTACGAGCAACTTGTAATGTTGTCATAAGTACGACCATCATGTTTAAGAAGTGTACCTTTTGTTTGAACCAAGAAATGAATTCAGGGTTTCTATTTCCCGCACCCTGTTTAAGAAGGGTGTCAACATCCTGTGTGGTAGGGTGCCTCAATCCACCCCAGAATTGATCAATAAATTCCCTGTACGAACATGTAACAAGGGGATTACATTATAACATGTATGTGCGACACTCTCCATTACTCGAATACAAATTTGTTAAGAACGTACCGAATATATGGTTCCACTTTGGAAAGGTTGGTCAACACATATAATATGATAGTGCGCCACTCTCCATGTTCTAAGGTCTTGGGGGTTGAACCACTTGCACTTCCGAGTTGCCCTCGGAAAAGGCTAAGGTTGGATTCACTTTCATAAGCATTGTAACGGAGGGGCGGATTATGAACACTAGGAAGGTTGTCACTATAGTAACTTGTTGTGAAGTTTGACACCTCCTCCAGAACGGATGCCTCCGCCATGGAAGCTTCAATTTTGTATTTGTTTTTACATTTAGTTCGAACAACCTTTAGAGTTCTCTCAACTGGATAGCACCAATGGGCGCACGGGCCCCCCCCGTCGTGCCTCCGTCGGGAGGTGCAAAATCATATCTTTGCATCGGATTAAAGAAGCCGGGTGGGAAGATCTTCTCCGACTTACATATCAAACACGGGTGCCTCCCTTTCCAAGTCTTTAACCACCTTCGGACATAACTCCTTAGCACAAAGTCTGGCGAAAGAAATAACTCAACTCTGCCCAAAGACAAGCCGACACGCTTCGGGGACATAGCCTCGAATCATCACGGAAGAAGCCGCTCAAGCCATACGTGGTAGTCATGACTCTTGAGCCCATTGATTCGCGGGGTTGTCAAGTTCACTCCCCTCCTCGATTTGCCGCATACCCATCGGGGAACATTAACTTTTTTGCAACCATTCTAGAACTTCCTTTCTTTGGGGCCTCTTCAAGGTGAATTCGGCACGAGGCCTTGTCCGGTTTTTTTGCGGTTTGTAGGAGGTATCATATTTTGTTTTGGCCTATCGCACAATGTTGCCGAGATCCACTCTAGCTTTAACGTTGTCTTTTGTCTTATCGGGAATATCCATGATTGTTCCCCAAAGTGCCTCAGCGATATTCTTTTCAGTGTGCATCACATCAATGGTGTGTGGAAGAAGAAGGTCTTTATAATAAGGGAGCCTTTCCAAGCCTGACTTATGAGTCCATTGATGTTGTACACCATATCCCACAAAAGTGCCATCTTTTTCATTGACCCGAAGACCTTCTATCTGAGCATGAACCGCAACAGGGGTCATCATCTGCGGTGGAGGGTCTACAACCATGACACCTTTCGTAAAGTTCTTGATATATTGTCTGAATGGATGGTCAAGGGGAAGGAATTGTCGATGTTTGTCAAACGCAGAGAACTTGCCACCCTTCTTCAACCAAATGAATCTTAGAGCTGTTTTGCATACAGGGCATTGGAACTTCCCGTGAACACACCATCTGGAGAATGTGCCGTACGCCTTGAAGTCATGCATGGAGTACTGATAGTAAACATACATTCTGAAGTTTCTCTTTGTAGCTCGATCGTACGTCCATACCCCTTGCTCCTAAGCACTGATCAATTCATCGATCAAAGGCTCCATGAACACACTGTTGACGGTGGATAACGTCAACCTTCAGTAGAACTTTAGACACAAAAGGATACACGAATACACACTAGTGTAGGGTTTTAACTGACAATTTTCACGAGTTTTGCATATTCTATATTTTCTAGGGATTATTCCAGAAAAGCTTAAAAGAGGGATTAGAGTGCATAATAATCACGAAACTTATCCGCCACGGGAAAGATAACCATCGAGATGTGGGAAGGATCTAGAAGACACTGGAAGCAACGGGACCCGCAGACGCCGCCAGGTGGGGCCGGCCGGCCCCACCCCTGCGCCGGCCGGTGCCCCAAGTTAGGGTTTCGGCCCCTCCTTCTGGAAGCTTCTTCCACCGCCTATGAGGAGTCATCTCGGCCCTTGGTTAAGTCGGTTTGATCCTGCGGCGCACGTTCATCCCAGGGCTATAAATAAAGGCGAGACCCCCCCCTGGAGGCATCAAGTCATTTGGAGATCAAGCCATCAAGAGCCTTCTCTAGTTCATCGAGCCTCTCTAGTTCATAGCTTTAGCCTAGTTAGATTAGAAGTAGAAGAGTTCTAGTTCTTCGGGATCTGGAGCCCCTGCATGTCTGCGGAGTGCGGAGTTCGGTATAGTTCTAGTTCTTTTCTCTTATTGTATTCAACATTATGATTTGGGAAATATTGTTCTTAATCTTATATATGTTCTTAATTGCAATAGTCATTGTGCGCTTTAATTATATGTTTAGCATAGTTAGTTTGATCCTATTGAATTTATGTAATTGCTCGTATAGCGTTCATCCGAGATATCGTGGGTGAATGATTGGCGATATGTAGACGTGGTGTTTAGATATCTTGCTTATCCGCAAGTGCACCCCGATGTGCGGGGACGTGTGGTAGTCCGCGTAGGTGACAGCTGCGTTGGTTCCTCTGTAGTCCACCCTCACGCATTAGGACTAGCATGGGCACGGTTGCGGTTGGATGATGACTCTGTTTCACATCCTTCCTAGTTGATGCCTCTTTACATGCGATTATGATGTAGGATTAACTTAACAATGATTGCTAGATGTAATTGCACTAATTAGAGTATTCATTGATGTAGTTATTGAATTATCTTAGTATTTATTCTGAGTTTATCCATTGGCTAGCTATTACTATGACTAGAAGAGCTTTGATGTTTATCTATTTATGATGGTGATCATTATCTATCATATATCTTTTATCACGTGACTTATCTCTGTTATGAGTAGGATTCTAGTTATGGTTTACTTTTCACATCAATAGTATAAGTTATAGTTATAAGTCCTACTAAGACCTTCCCAGTGGTATAAATATAAATCGACAACCTGGAAGAACTCCCTAGGTAAAATGCTATAATGGTATAATTATACGTCCGCTTGCGAGAACCGTTCTTAGTTTATATCGATATTTACGCCTAGTCATATTGATTGATACATATATATATAAACCTATATTTATCCTTAGCATATACAATTAGGGATGACAACCTAGTTCATGCTTAGGGATGTGGGTGAGAGATAAGTGGCTAGTTGTTAACGACAAGTTAATTTTATACCATGTGTTTCTAATCTCGTTAATTAGTAATGACGTTAGAAATACCAACACATACCCATTTTATTGCCCGGATGTTCGGGAATGATCAACGACATAAATATGTTTCTGTTGTTGAAAGAGGGCGCCGGGAGGGAGATTGAGGGGGATAACAAACACAGGCCAACATGAGTATGGGGCAGCCAAGTTTCCGTAAGGATTGAACCTATCTGTTGCCAGTGCAGCACGTACATTACGAGCCTCTTGAGCTTTATCGTGATGAATCCTAACAAAATGGGCCCATGCTTCACCATCGGATGGATGTACCATCTTGTTAGGACTGTATCGACGTCCTTTTTTGTGCCATGTCATCTACTTTGCTGATTCCTCATTCATATACAGCCGTTGGATCCTAGGTAAGAACGGGAGGTGCCGTAGGATTTTCACGGGGATGTCAAGATCCCTCGTTTGACCTTCACCATTGTCCACTTGCAGCCACCTAGACGATTTACACTTCGGGCATTGGTTTGCATCCGCGAGATCTTTCCTAAATAGGACACACCCATTTGGACAAGCATGTATGCGCTCATACGGCATCTTAAGTGCACGAAGTAATTTCTTGCACTTTACATACTTTTGGCGAGAATGTGACCTTAGGAAGCATACTCCCAAAAACTATTAACATATCATCGAAAGTGTCTCGACTAAGGCTTGCACGGGCCTTTAAGGCCATTACGAGTCCAATGGCATCAAGCTGAGAAACATGAGTCCTGTTGTGAAGTGGTTTCTGTGCCGCATCCAACATGTCATAATACGCCTTGGTGGTTGGCTCTGGGTCCTCCACTCCACATCCTTCGCCAAAGTGTGCTTCATGATAATCATGTAACATGTCTCCTACACCCCCATCATCATCATCATCATCATCATGCCTAACACATGGCCTCACAACCTCCTCTCTCGCACAATCGGCTTCGCCATGGTAGGTCCACCGTGTGTAGTCCTCCACAAAGCCATACTTGCCAATATATTGACCCATGATCAACTTTGTTTGTTTCCGCGTGTTCTGACATCTGCTACAAGGACACCAAGTTCCAAGCCCCTTTTTAACCCTGGCAAATGCTACTTCCAAAAAAGCATCGGTCTTCTCAATCCATTCATCGGTGAACGAAGTCGGACTTGAGCGTCCGGTGTACATCCACTCACGGTCATCCATCTAACATATATATATTTGCGAGTAATGTGACCATCAATTGCATGCACAGGATGTTCCTAGCATCTAATAGGTTAGGATAGGTCCTAATCCCACCGAGGATACGTAGATGGGGCGGTTTCCATCTTTGTGCTCCGATCGGAGGCAAAATTTGGCAGCACCTCCCTTTGTTCTCCAAATACACATCCTGCGAGGGACTGCGTGTATCCGGAGAACAACAGAGAGGTGATGCCCAAACTTTGTCTCGGATCGGAGCAGAACATGGAAACTAACCCCATCTACGCATACCCGGGCTGTCTAAAAAACATGGACAATCCGAAAGAGATAGGTTTAGAGATATGCAAATCATTGCATATCTCTAACCCTAGCTCTTTCAAACGGGAGACGCCTAACTGGGTTACATGACGTAAGACCATGATACGGGAAAGACGAGTTATACCTTAGGTGGCGGTGGAGTCAAGCTAGAGGGGCCGTGGCGCGTCGGTGCAGTGACGAGGCGACGCAGTGCAGGCAGACCCACGGACGCGAGGAAGACGATCGAGGTACTCCGGTGCGCGCCTCTCTGCAAAAAAACACACTACTATCAATTGAAAAGTTCGGCAACACCTCCCCTGCATGGTGATGTATCCAAAACCTGCAAGAAACAACAGCGCGATGGCCGACAACCACATCTCATGTGAAAAATAACGGCACGATGGCCGTCAACAAACATCACCGCCATAGCAAGAAGGGGGTGACGATATACCTTGGTCGTCGGGCTTCGGGAATGGGTCCAACGGCCGGGTGGGGCAGCGCGGGGGTCAGGGCAGGCCTTCTCCTCCTCCTCCTCTCCTCCTCCTCCTCCTCCTCCTCTCCTCCTCCTCTACTCTACCGGCGTCACCAAGCCGGCGACCAGCGAATTGGCGTGGGCAAGGGCGTGCGCCCAGCCAGCGAGCGGGCAAAGCGGCAGCCAACGGCCGCGTGTTCACGGGCGGACGAGCGGCCAACGTCGCGAAGCGGGTAGCGCCCGGCTGCGGCCGGTGGCGACGGTCCCGGCCTCCAACTCGACGGGCAGCCGCGCCGAGTCAGGTCGGGCGACGAGGACGCCGGGCACGAGGGTGCCCGCCACCCATGGCGGCGGGCGGCGCGGGCCTCCGACGAGGGCAGACGAGGGCGACGGCGACGGCGACGGGGCACGGCAAGCGGCCGTGCACCTAGCACGGCGAGCGGGCGAGCGACACAAGCAGGAAGCCGCGGTGGCCCTGGCGAGTGACGGCGCGGGCGAGGCGCCGCCAGCCCAGCGGCGGCGTAAGACGACGACAGCGGGGCAACGCAGCTGGCCTCTGGCGGGCGACGGCGGCTGGCGCGGTACAGCCGGCGCGAAGCGTGGGCTGGCCGAGGGCGCGGCCGCGCCGGGCGAGGGCGCGAAGCGCAGCGGGCGAGGGCGCGAGCGGCGGCGACAAAGACGAGCGCAAGCGGGCGAGGGCGCGAAGCGTGGCGGCGCTGGTGAGTGAAGCAGCGGCGGCGAGGGCGCGAAGGTGGCAAGAAACAACGGCGCGAAGCTTTGGGCTGAGCGGCCGAAAGTGGCTAAGGGCCGCCTTATCCGTTCTGCTTTGCCGAGAGCCCAGCTCGGCGCTCTCAACGAGCAAGATCGCATTTCCTTTTTTTTGAAACGTAATTTCTTTTTTTGAATTTCTTTTTTTATTTTTTTAAATTATTTGCCGTGAGCTGCCCTATAACTCTCGGCAAAGATTAGTTTATTTTTTTCCCGACTTTTCTTTTTGATTTGGATCTGGCCGCTGCCTTGAAAACTAGTTTGCCGAGAGCCAAACAAGAGGGCTCTCGGCAAAGATTTAGGTTTTGCCGACGGTTAAATTCCCACACTCGGCACAGATTGATTTTTTTTTTTTTCACGCCACAATTTTCTCTGTAACCTCCCTACACAAATTGGTGGCCCATGTTCAAAGTTGGAGTAATTTGAAGACCTTTTGCTATATTTCTTCAATTGTTTTCTTTTCGGTGGATTTTTTTCTAAAAAATACGGATTTGAACTGCGAGTGCATCGAATCATGCAATTTTATTCATGGAAAATTTTTATTAGTGTAAGTTAGTGTAATTTGAGGCCGTGTCCATGAGTTTACCCTAACTCTCGCACCTCATGTTCACGAAACTTGGGGCGAATTGTTTTAAAAATATATAAAATACAAACGAAGTCGAAAATCACGAAACTTGGCGAGGTTTCACCGTATTGCATGTGTAGGCTGTCATAAAAAATTAAAAATATTTCGAGTAAGGCGTGACGTCGATGCTTCCACTACAAGAAATATGTAGATTTATGACAAAACGTTCGTCATAAATCATGCGTCTAGATCCATGGTTTGTGACGTTTATATGTTCATAGAATGTCAGAGAACATCTATCTCGACATTGCGTGAACTTATAACGTCATAAACCATGGATCTAGACGCATGATTTATGACGAACGTTTTATCATAAATCTACATATTTCTTGTAGTGTTCCCGCCCCACACATCATCACATGTGATATAAGGACTTCAAGTTGGAGGTGTGTAGGTTTGTAAGCATTATATGTGACAACGTGGTCGAAACGTTCTCAATTTTTTACCACAGGCTACACATCAGATATCGTGACACCTCGTCAAGTTTCATGATTTTCAAACTTTGTTTGTATTTTATATATTTTTAAAACAATTCGCCCCCAAAGTCGACATTATGTTTCGTGAACACGAGGTGCGAGAGTTAGGGTGAACTCATGGACACGGCCTCAAATTACACTCACTAACATGAATATAAATTTTCTAGGAATAGAATTGCATGATTCGATGCACTCGCGATTCAACTCCGCATTTTCAAGAAAAATTCATTAAAATGAAAATAATAGAAGAAATATATCAAAATGTCTTCAAATTACTCCAACTTTGAACTTGTGGCATCAATTTATGCAGGAAGGGCACGGAAAAAGTTTGGCACCAAAAAGAAAAAAAAAATTGAAACCTTTGCCGAGGGGTGAGTTGTTGCCCTCGGCAAATGCGTAACGCTTGCCGAGAGCCCTATTTGTGGCCCTCGGCAAAGATAACGGCAGGCAACGGTTATTGCCCGGCATCAAGACTTTGCCGAGAGCTTTTCTTTGCCGAGGGTGTCGCTCTCGGCATAGATGATTTTGCCGACGGTTTTTGTTTGCCGTGAGTGAGGCTCTCGGCAAATGTCATTTTTTACCGAGAACTTATATTTGCCGAGGGCTCCTCTCGGTAAACTAAGTGTTTGCCGAGAGTTCTCCTTTTTTGCTGTCAGCAAAGTTTGTTTCTCACTCTCGGCAAAAACCGCGATTCGGTAGTGTATTATATCTTTTCTTCTCCAACTTACACTGCATTGTATGTATGCACCCTTATTCCCCCCTTTTTTTACTAGAGCGGAATTAGATCTATGCAGCCTTGTGGCTAGTGGCTACAGGTCCATGCCTTAATTTGTACTAGAATTGTAGTTTAATTTACCCCCCACAAGCACGGGGCACAAATATACATGGTCACTTTGTGGAGTTAGGCTAGCTGGTGTGGTTTGGCTCCTCTCATTTAATTTGATTCGATATATACATACAAGTTGTTCGCTACTGAAACATGATTTAGGGTATATGTTTGTCATAGCTTCACCAACAGCTCCATAAGCTGTTTTTTTTGCCAAACACTCCTTTCTAAAACAGTTTTATGGGTAAAACTATTTTTTTCTCTTCTCTCACAAAGGGATGATTTGGGATGAAACTGAACAAAGTCACAAAGAGATCATTTGGGATGAAACTGAAAAAAGTAGCTTTTCATAGCTTCTCACATATTTTCCTCTCTCATCCATACATAAAGTGTTGTTGAAGCTGTTTCGGCAAACATATTTTAATATGGTCCTACGTAGCACATTACGAGCATGATTGGTTGGCTAGATGCAATATACACGTGATTGGTTTTCTAGTCTAGGGTGTTGGTCAGGATTGCTCCGTGCAAAAGCCACCCCTTAGCCTGGCTCACCCTATGCGGAAAAAATGGGCTAGCGCGCAGAAGGTGTTTCCTTAAGACTCGCTGTATTTTACGTGTATTTGTTTGTGCATGCATCAAACCAACTAACAACTTTGCTAGGCCGATTGTTTTTTGAGGGAATTGATGCATGGGCCAGTTGTTCACGTGTGATGTGTTTCTGCTATGCTACCGAAATAGGGTTGCTTCATGCGGAAAGGACCAGGTTGTTCCCGCTCGTGATGTATTTATGTTATACGATAATGGAAACAGGCTTGGGTCATGTGGAAAAGGCCAAGTTGTTCCTGCGCGATGTATTTCTTTTATGCTATAATGGGAATAGGGTTGCCTCTTGTGAAAGAAAAAAGGTTCTCTCTACAGAGCAACCAAACATAACCATACTGCATGATCCAACATGGCTAGTGAGGGCAGGACACTTATAGGCCGTTACGGGCTGTTATTTTTTCATTCCTCCACCGTGGACTCTAACTTGGACAACTTTGGGTGCTCATGGATGGGGTCGGCACTCCGTGAAGCAGCGGCGCCAGGTTCGAATCTTGCGCAATCTCCAGGTTCATGGGGGATGGAATGGCCTCAACGGCAGTAGTTAAGCACTACTAAAAAATTAATGGAGGTGGTTAGAAACGCTTTTCCAAGGCAGGCAACCCCAACCGCCTCAGACCTACCATCACAGTAAATCATAGATTAACCGAGGCGGTCAAATGCCCACCTCTGTTAATCAAATTAAAAAAACCAAAAACCCTAGATAGGCCTAGCGAGCGCATCCATAGGCCCGCCAAGCCCATCCATGCGCTGCTTGGATCTGCACCGTGAATGCCGGTATCCGACATCCCAGCTCTCGCTGGAGAAGGGAGGAAGGGAGGAGAGCCGCGCCGCCCTGCTCCGGGCACTAGATCCATCGTGATGATCTTCAACTCACCAAATCCGCTTCAGCAGTGACCGGATTCACCGCGATGACCCTCTAGCTCACCGGATCCACCGCCACTGCGA
Source organism: Chrysopogon serrulatus (assembly GCA_015844335.1). Classification (NCBI taxonomy): domain Eukaryota; kingdom Viridiplantae; phylum Streptophyta; class Magnoliopsida; order Poales; family Poaceae; genus Chrysopogon; species Chrysopogon serrulatus. The sequence continues at coordinate 106,469 of JADLZL010002882.1, forward strand.
CGACCCTTATTAGGTTCGCTGGATCCGGGTGTGTCTGGCCTCCTCCTTGCCGGATCTAGGAGCAGCCAGCCTCCTCACTAGCCAGATCTGGAGCCCTAAGAAAGAAAGACAAAGTGAGGGAGAGAGAGGAGAGAGGAGAAAGGTGGGTACCTGGAAGCCTGTGCGCTCACCAGATCAGGTCGTGCCCCGCCTAGCCCCGCGCCACCCTTGGGGGTAGCTAGGTTGCCGCCGCCGCTACTCGGAGGTTGTGGGAGCGCTCTGCTGCTAGCCTGTTCCGGTGGGTGGGGAGGGCCGCCGTGCCCCTAGGGGCCCGACCGATGGGGCCGTGTGCCGCGCCGCCGGGAGCCGGGGCCGAGGCAGCGTGCTTGTGCCAGCGAGGCGCCGCCATTCTTTGCTATCGTGGTGCTCATGGAAAGGGAGGGAGATACCAGAGGGAGATTGAGAGGGCTGCTGGGAGAGGGAGGAGAGAATGAGCGAGGTAGGAACCCTAGAACCCCGTTTATATATGATGGTTGATATCGGGCCGGTGTGGGCTAGCAGGCTGGGCCTCATTTATCGAGGCGGTTTTTTAAGGGTGTCAGCCTCAGTTAATCTATTTTGTAAGGCGGTTTTTTGTAACCGCCTTGGTTAATGCCAGGCATTAACCGAGGCGGTTGGATTTCATTCCCGCCTTGGAGGCTATTTTCAAAAGTTTGTGGTAATTTTTTTTTTTTTTGTAGTGAAGCGCCTTTAAAATGATTTTCCACTCACTACTACAGAAAACATTTCTACAGGCGGTGCTAGAGGCATTTGTACAGGCGGCCAAGCCCACCGCCTGCATACTAGGGGTCGATACTAATCGGCCCGCGATGCAGCAAGACACGGCGTGAGCCGCCCGGTGAAATTTGGTTTTTCACAGCGGCTCACATTGTCGCCCTGTGTGTAAATAGGCATTTACACAGGCGGTTGACAATGAGAGCCGCCTGTGAAAACCAAATTTTCCTTCTGGTGCTCACACCGTGAGCCGCCTGTGTAATTTTTTTTTTTTTTTCAAATATTAATATTTGCCTCCACACTGTGCTATATATATATATATATATATATATATATATATATATATATATATATATATATATATATATAAGATATGCAAACATGAACTATAAAATTGCATCATATATACAACACATATTAATATTATAGATATATACATATAAAATCAAACATTAACCATAAAATTACATATATACACGTCAATGTATGTTATACGCACAACCTTGTAGTGTTTACATGTCATTTCGTTTCAAATTTAGACCTGCTAGGTCTGTCAAGACTCTAAACCTATCACTTGCTAAATCCCCCTCTTCATCAAAATATGCTCCTTTATTTGGAATTATTTCTCTCATAATGAAACCGCACAAATCTGCCACTATATTTTCCATAGTGGACATTGTAAAGGGCACGCCCTTTCCTTTTCGTTCTCTACTGGAAACAAAGTTTAAAAGCATCATTGACACATGTCCAATATTAATATTTACAACTTTAATGAGACAACTTCATACATAGATATTATTTACCATATTTTTGTCCACGACATATCGCCCCCACGCCTTATAAACTCACACACGTAGTATCCACAATAGACCGATCCGGTGGTTGCTTGTGGCACTATGTAATGAGCAACAGATTATTTTAAAATTGTCATGCCTTGTGTATTATTTAAATGATGATATGTGTTCGGACAACTTACCGGATAATGGTGTTGTATCGTCAACGGTACCCTAGGATCTTTCGGGCGTCGTCGACCGGGTCCTTTTGTTTCTTATAAAACCGCCATGCCCTATAGTTATGGAATATAAAACACTAAAGTTATTTAGAGACTCGAATCATATAAGTACGAATATAGTCGCATGTTGGCTCACCTTTCTAATTGAACCAAGAATGGTTGATACGACTCGGGAGGATAATGTAAGGAGTCTAGGACAAGCACCTTCCCTTCGAATGGATAAATATAAAAAACAATCCAATGCTCCTTTGCATGAATAAACAGTGAGCGACACATGTACTTAGGGTTAACACGATAATTTGAAGCACGTATACGAGGTCACGCTTACCCAAAGTTGTAGGGTGCCAATATAAAATCCCTATACCTATATCTCAAAGCATTGCTCTACCGATATAGAGGGCATATTCGTCCTCGTATTTTCGTTGCAATTCCTTTACGACTCCCCGCAAATTGTTCGGTGTTTTGTCCTTCTCTATCTTTGCTCTATCTTCATTTGTAAGTACAAATTTGTGCATATTTTCTTGTAACCTGATTGGACTCGGGTAACCGACCATCGATCCTCGTAGTTAACGATCTCTCGCTCGTGGTCTTGCAAACTACATACAACATCCACATATTAGAGTTTATCATATTCCAAATTTAATAATAACAATGTGTGTGTATGAGTGATACTTACAGCACCGATTGTAATGAGTTGGACGTCAAGTTTTCTATAGTTCAACAAGTAGGTGCATGTCATCGAAGGTAACAAATGCCCCGCTTCTTTCCGTGCAAGTAGCAAACACGTCTGGCCGGTATATCAACACTAATCGCATGCGAGGCCAGCATTCACCGCTCTCATGTACCGATCATGAAATCTTTTTATCGTCCATGGACCCTTTTCAAGCACCGCCCACTGCAAAGCATAGGCCTTAGGGCACATAGTCACGGGGACATTGACATAATCATCAACCGTTGGCTTTCTTATATCCTTAAGGGTCAATGGTGCATCGATGGCGGTTCGACATGTACATCGCCACTTAGGGCTTCCTTTGTTGGTGGCACGGCTTCGCTTGCTTGGCCGGTGGCTTCCTTATTCTCGTGACGGTTCGAGCTCAACGACTCGTGAAGTTCTTTTCTCGATCTTTAAATGTTGCATGTCCAAACGTGAATTGAGACCTTCTTTTGTCTTGCTCTTTATGTCTAGCAATGTTCCAACTACTTTGTCAAACACATTCTTTCTCGAACATGCATACCATCGATTGCATGTCGTACATCTAAGTCTTTTCAAGTATGATAAGTACTTAAAGAAAATAGACTTCTTCTTGAATGTGTCCCCCTCATTTGCCTTCACAACCTTTCTTGATTTTCCATCTTTGGTCTTTTTTTTCCAAACCCAAATTTGATATTCTCAACTATCTTATACACTCTGTGCCCTTTACTATAACCCGATGGAGCAAGTAGATTTTAATTCATCCATATTGTCAAAGTACTTATTCATCTTTTGTAAGCGGTACTTATGGCCTGCCGGTAGCCACCTTCTATGCCTCATGTACACTATCTTGTTGGATGGAGGAAGAGACACGTGCCATGTTCCATCTATGCACTCTACACAACCAACCTTTCCCTTGAACTGGCCTCGATAATGAGAAGAGAGCAGGATAATCATTAATTGTGATAATAATAATTGCTCTCGGTGTGAATGTCTCTTTACGGAATGCATCGATCATTTTCACACCAACTTCCCATAGTATTTGCATCTCTTGCATTAAGGGCTCTAGAAATACATCCATATCAACTCCGGGTTGTGTAGGTCCAGAAATAAGAATGGTTAGCAAAAGATATTTTCTTTTTTGACACACCCATGAAGGAAGGTTGTATATTGTCATGATCACTGGCCATGTGCTGTGCGTGCTGCTCCTCTCGGCAAATGGATTCATTCCATCAGTACTTTCGAGCAAACCTTACATTTCGTGGATCCTCGGCAAAGTCCGGATATTTCTTATCGAATTCTTGCCATTGCTTTGCATCGGTGGATGTCGTAACTTTCCATCATCTTTTCTTTCATCGAAGCATGCCAGGTCATAAGTTACGCATCATCGAGTTTGCAAATAAACACCTCAAACGATCAACCACGGGGAGATACCATATCACCAATGCAGGAATTCTTCTCAACGCATAATAGTCCACTTCGATATTGCTAGTGGCCTTTGAACGTTTGTCTTGTTGAGTCTTTGTTTGGGTCTTCTTTCGCTTCCTCCCTGAAGAAACAGAGGCTGCATTCTCTTCCTCTTGATAATCTTTATTCGTCTTGTACCTACTAGCACCACAGTTTGGACAAATTGTCTAAGTCTTTATACTGATCACCCCGATATAGAATACAATGATTTCTACATGCGTGGATCTTCTCAACACCCATCGTAAGTGGACTGACTAGCTTCTTTGCATAGTACGTATTAGCAGGCACTTTGTTCTTCTTAGGAAGAAGGTCTCCAAGTACACGCAATAAATCATTGAAGCTAGCATCGGACCAACCATATCTAGCCTTAATCGTCAAAAACTGAAGAACAGCCCGCAGTGTCGACCACTCTTTGGAACAACCTTTCGACTCGTCCGCACAAAGGCTCCTCTGCTGCCTTCTTCAAGGCCTCCATTCGCTTCATAAAGAATATTGATGGATCCACACAACGGTTCATTATTGCCTCTAAGAAATCTGCATCTTCAATGGCATCAGTGTTAGCATGCTGAGTTTCATTGACATCGGACGTAGCATTATGAGTTTGATTGATATCTTGCATAGTATGATGGGTTTCATTGAAATCTGGCATAGCATCACATTCATTGAGATATGGCACTGGACCCTCCACATTGATGTTACTTGCAGTGTTGTCAGTTGTCCGCATATAAGGTGTAGAACTACCCTCACCATGTTTTGTCCAAATCAAGTAGTCCTCCATAAATCCTCTGCAAACCAGATGAGAATGGATTGCTTCCACATTGTCAAATACCACAATATTTTTACAGATCACAAGATGGACAAAATATGTGTTCGCCTTTGTTCTCTGAGCATGTATCTTCACGGCATCAATAAATTTTTGAACCTCCACTACATATGATGGGTCTAATCTTGATAAGTTATACATCCATAATGACCTCTCCATATTTATACGTAATTAGTTAAGAAAATATTGTATGTCACTCATTTTTATAGTTATAAAAATTAATTAAACAGAGGTGGCATCATGATTAACAAACTCTAAGTATAAGCAATAATAACAACCCTAAATTAACAAACCCTAAGTACATGAAATACTAACTAACCCTAATTAATAAATGGAGATGGCATCTTGATTAACAAACCCTAAGTGTAAGTAATAATAAAAAAATCGTAATTAATAATCCTTAAGTACATAAAATACTAACTAACTCTAATTGATAAACCATTAATTACTAACTAAATTAATTCACTAACCCTAAGTACATGAAATACTAACTAACTCTAATTAATAAATAGAGATGACATCTTGATTAACAAACCCTAAATATAAGCAATAATAACAAACCCTAATTAACAAACTCTAAGTACATAAGATACCAACTAACTCTAATTAAAAACCATTAATTACTAACTAAATTAATTCACTAACCCTAAGTACATGAAATACTAACTAACCCTAACCAATAAATGAAGATGGCATCATGATTAGCAAACCCTAAGTATAAGCAATAATAATAAACCCTAATTAACTATCCCTAAGTATATAAAATACTAACTAACCCTAATTAATAAATAGAGATGGCATCTTGATTAACAAACCCTAAGTGTAAGCAATAATAATAAATTATAATTAATAATCCCTAAGTACATAAAATACTAACTAACTCCAATTAATAAACCATTAATTACTAACTAAATTAATTCATTAACCCTAAGTACATTAAATACTAACTAACTCTAATTAATAAATGGAGATAGCATCTTGATTAATAAACCCCAAGTATAAGCAATAATAACAAACCCTAATTAACAAACCTTAAGTACAAAAAATTACCAACTAACTCTAATTAATAAACCAATAATTACTAAATTAATTCACTAACCCTAAGTACATAAAATACTAAGTAACACTAATTAATAAACCTAGAATTCTAAAAGTATTTATACAATTAAAAAAAAAAAAAATTGCTAAAACTCTCTCTCTTGCCCTAGCTATATATGAACCCTAACCCTAACCCTAGATTTAGAGCACCTCCAATACAAGAATTGAACCAACGAATCACTAAAAAAATAGCGGCAACGACATTAACTAACCTTTTGGAAGTTTCTCACCAAAGAAATGAAGCTCAAAACCTCCCCCCCTTGGAATCGCCACTGTCCCGCCATCGCGTGCACAGAGCACGGAGTAATTGTTTTTGTCCGGAGGTAGAAGAAGGGAATTTATAGCATTATTAACACAAAGGCGGTTGGTAAGGAGAGCCGCTGTGTAAAAACGGTTTACACAGGCGGCTCTCTTAAAGCCGCCTGCTTTGTGTAAATAGCTATATTTACACAGGCGGTTTACAATATCAGCCTTTGTGTAAATGGTATTTACACAGGCGGTTGGTATTATAAACCGCCCGTGTAAATACACCTATTTACACAAAGCGGCAGAATTAAGAGAGCCGCCTGTAAAAACCGCTTTTACACAAAGCGGTTCTCTTGTTGGGCCCACTGTATTTTTTTTCTACTGGCGTAATGAAATTGTGAACCGCCTGTGGTAAAAAAAACAACGTGTCGGGAAAAATGGTTTTTGTACTAGTGACTGTTGCTTGTGCTCCCAGAGAGAAGCTTGCAGATAGAACTTCTATCTCCTTAGGAGCACCTTTTGTGCCTTTGCATTATACATGGCATAGGTCGAGCCAAGCTTGGCCTGGAAGCCATCCAAAATCGCGTCCTAGAGTAACTTAGATTATGTACATGGGCTGATAGCAGTCAATGTTCTTTTCAAAATTATACAAGTTTGTGTGGTCGATATATTTTTCTTTCATCTAGTTACCTAGCTTTCACTATACCACAGCCAACAAATAGCGCTGGACAACAGTCGCTAAAACTTACTATTAGCGACCCACAAAATTGGTTGCTATAAATTTGTAACGGATCATCGGTCGCTATTCTTGTTTTTACCAACTCAACATCGGTCGCTATAAATATGTGTTAATAAGCAAGAGAATACAGAGTTACAAGGCCACATGTGCGAGGAGCACTCCGTCATATGTTGACAACCGTACAAGGATGTCAAAATTAAATCTAATTCCTCACTAAATGGTGTGCAACCATTAAAGAACTGAGGACCCTTCCCCAGCCGAGGCTCAATAGGAGCACTCATTCTTTATCCTTGTGAAAACAGCTTGTGCTCCTTCTGTCACCATTGAAAACTACTGCATTTCTCTGCTTCTGGACTTTCCATAAGGTTAGCCTCCTAGTTTGCTCAATACACAAGTTGCTTTAGAAGTAGTGCTTGATTTTATGCTTGTGCACTCTTTTGTATGTCTTAAGGTATGCCTCACACACTTTTGTTTTTATATGCATGGAGTGTAAAAATTTGTGTTTTATCGAAGAACACCGGGCATACTCACTGAGTAAGAAAGGGACAGCTACCATGCTGTTCATTATGCACTATGATCAGACTGTCGATACCAAGCTTAAGGAAATGCCTTTAGATGTTCTGATTGAAAGGTTTGCTTTTTCACTGTGGCTACTTTGTACCATTGAATGTTGCAGATTAATGTCAGCAATGGTTACTTTGATAAAGCTCTTTCCACCCTTTCAAGATATACTCTGTTTCATGTGTGCACGATATACTTGCTGAATGTCTCTCCTAAATGAGTTGCTTTGCTTAGTCTTCATACACAATTTTTCAATCGTAGTAATTTATAAAATTTGTCCCTATTGTATATCCTCCTTTCCTCTGACAGGATGAGTGGTCGTATATTTGAAAGTGGTTCCTTCCCAATGACGACATCTGTTGTTGAAGGCTATCATTTACTACCATATAAGGAGCACGTTCTGAACAGGTATAAATAAAGATTTGTTTCAGCTCATTATGCATGAAACAATTGATATCACAATGTGCCTTCTTACAACTTTTTTAGGTTAATGACTAAAGCTTACTCTTCATATGTCACAGGGACTGGCCTTTGGGTAATTCACTGATTGCACCAAAGAAGCGGGTATTTAAAAATGGGAAATCTTCATCCCTCTCTGCAGTAGATGAAAGTTTGAAGGAACAAGAAGGAAGTAATAGCAAGTCGAAAAAAAAAAAAAAAAAAAAAAAATAACAACAGACGTTTTGACTCGAAAGAAAAATAAGAAGGTAGTAAAAGAAGTTGGTGATAGTGGCACCAACAACCGGAGCACCAGCAAAAACAGAAAAGAAAGCAACACGAACAACAAAAAAGAAAATCTGAGGCCTTAAAGACAAAAGTTGCTAGCTACGCAGAGCACGGTGATGGTCGGAGCCCCACAAAAGACTTGCAAGCCAGTGAGTCTATCAATCTCATATAGTACTTGACTACTTCAATTTTACTGATCCATTATTGTTTCTCCTCTTCATTATGATAAAATCACTTAATTTCAGGTGCCCAAATGGATAAGAGCACAACAGAGGTGCCCCAAGATATCATTCCGGTAAAGAACTCTGTATGACCTTGAGAAAAAGATGCATTGAAATCAGGCAGTGATGTTTCTACTAGTTCAATAATAATTAAAATCTTCATGTTTATGTGTTAAAATTCAACTTAAAGAATTAATTATCTTTCAGACACCAGATGTTAATCCTGTAATTAACGACCATGCCATGGAACGCCAAATGGAGAAAGCCACTGAAAAGTCTGGTAGGGACAAATTCTATCCAAGAAAAAAGAAAGTAATTTTCCCTATTATTGATTACTTCCATGTTGATGCTCCCAATCTTAATCTGTATACTTCAAATTTGCATTTCAGGTGGCATCATAGGTAACATGAATGTTCAGAAGTATGCAACACTGCAATTATTTTGGAAGATGCGAGATGATACAGTATGTTATAGTGATGCTTGTTGATCATAATTCTTCTTTTCCTTGATCTCTAATCCGTACTCATCTTATTCTATCTATGTTTCAGCTCCGTGAGCATGTTTTGCTTGGAGATTGAAGTGATGAATACGACATGGACATTCAAACAATCTTGACAGGTATTTACCTTTTCATGGCTAAATCTAGATAAAATGGACAATAACAGCGTGAAATGAAATGATCAATGTGGCAAACAACTTGTCTTTCCATTCCACAACGTTACTAAACCTAGCTCGAGGTCCTTGTACTCCTAGGCTAATTCGATTTGTATATGTGAACCTTAGTCCCTAATGATGGAGTTGAGCTTGGGCGTCACCATCCCATCCAAACAAGGCTGCGGAATACATTGCATGAACATTATTTTGCCTACCAAGGACAATTAGCGAGATAACTTCAATTCCTGTAGAATAAATGTAGACCTATGTATATCAACATATCTTTTCAACTCTGTGATTGTTGTTAATCGACCTCAACCTTTTGCCTTCAAGTTGTATCAAGCCAGTGCGTATCATTTTCAAACCATCTGCAGAATCGGAGATGACACCTAAATTGGAGTCAATCCTAAAGAAATATGACAATAGTTGGAAGACGATGGAAGCTGTAAATCCAATTAGCTCTGGAGAAGGATGCCAAACCATGAATATAAAGAGGAAGAAATTGAAAGAAGCCATACTTCTACGCGACAGATGCCAGGCAAGAGACATCATCTGATGTAACTTAGGCCTCTACAATCGTATCTCTGTCTAACAGCAGTAATTGCAGGAATTGGATGACATATGACATGAGAGCAACTGGATTCTTCCCAGATACCGTGTACTTCCTTCAGTTACCGGTGGTATGTGGTTGATCTTCGCTGATTTTTCATGTTCATGCATGTTGTAGCATGGACTCCTTGGACCGTTTAGGCTTCACAGTCTGCTCTCATCTTGCACTGAACGTCTTGTTTCGCTGCACACAAATTAAATTCCACCTCAATCCCTCATAAACCATGTGGATTGGGTTTTATCCGTGTGCAGCCAATCAAGACCTAAATAAAACCGACACATATAATTGGTGACAGTTATCATATATATAAAGCTACCTTTTTATTCGGACTCTGATAGGTGCTTACACAAGTTGTTCTTACACCATACTATATGCATGATCTTAGAATGTATACATCCTAATCACAATATGAAATAGTGAAATGTCCGCTGGTAAATATAATCGGAATATCTTTTTGCTTCAGCTTTGGCATGTGGCAATCTTTCTCATAGCTATTAATTCCTACATGTTCGATCCTTTACAGTTTGTAGTACTCCTATATTGGCAGATATGTACCAGGCCAGTGCCCAGCCTACGGGCCCAGATTTCAACTTGAGTGCAGATGGTGATATGAACGTCAACCCTCATGAGGCACGAAACTCAGCAGCGTCCAACATGCTGTCTCAGCTTCAGCAGAAGGCAATGGAAGAAGACTAGGAGAGCACATGTACCCACAGAACCCCTGATGCTAGTTGCATCCTTGCTGAATCAAGCATGTGACTGGAAAGAACAGCCATCACAGCTCGCAATAAATGAACATGCTGGGAGGAACATCGCGATGTTTTTTGGCTCCCGTGCTCTCCAGAGACTGGTGTTTATCACTGTGTTTAAATTTCTGGATACCATTCCGATGTTGCTTTTGCGAGTTCTCTAGCTAGCTGCAGTGTGCCTGATTTGGTTGAGGAAACAAAAATATATATATCTTGGAGTATCTATCCATTTGAACCTACTCCTGGTTAGACGGTGTTTGCTGCACAAGCCACTGCACTCTTAAGTAAACTAGACAGTAGACAATCAAAACCTTATTAACAGCCAAAGGTACCTGAAAGTTGGGGTAAGGAACAATGTGCAAATGTAGGACGCCACTTTTAAATACTCTGGTACGAACGGCAGAAGGGGTACACCTAATGCAGAAGGGGCCGGGTGCGTACACCTATTTGCATTGCTCCTTAGTTATATTTTCATCTAGTATCTATACAGCATTTACACAAACAAATCTAAAGCACGAGCAGTACAGGTTTGGCTTTTGGCTCCTGGTGATACGTTTGATTTGGATCATGGGAAAGGTTTGGTTCCTCCTAAGGGCAGATAATAATAAGCCAGCTCGGCTCCTTATTATAGCTCGTGAGCATAATGAGCTGCCTTGGCTTGGCTCCTTAAGTAAAAACTACAGCTCTAAGTCAGCTCGGCCCATTTAGCTCATGAGCTAGCTTGTTTGGCTTGCAAGTTGACTCGTTAACTGTAGCAACCAGTGCATAAAAAATCAACAGATACCAGCATGGTAAATAAAGAAATGCAATGCATACAATACATCAATTTTAGACTCCAATCTCATATGTATAACACAAAATTAAGATTAATTATTACTAGTTTAGGTTGTCAAACTACAAAGTATTGGCTTGTTAAGCTCACGAGCTAGCTCATTAATTTAACGAGCTAAAATACTAGCTTGACTCATTAAGAAAAGTAAATGAGCCGAGCCGAGTCAAGCCGAGTTAGCACCGAGCCGAGCGAACTAGCGAGTCATGCGTTTTTTGTCTAGTCTTAGTTCCTCCATTTCATACTTATGATTTGATTACTTCCCACTTCATCTAGAATGATGTTCTCTGATATTCTTATTCCTCATTTGGAACAAAGTTCCCTGACCGTGCACTAAGACCATGTTCCATGTTGGAGGCTGAAAGGATCAAGTACATGCATATATTAGAGTAATTGTCTATTTCCATAGTTTATCGATAGTAGAAAAATATTCCCTTAACAAATTGTATATCACACACTGATTACTTGAAGTTATTTTAGTTCTCCATGACAATAAATTTTATAAATGGTTACTTTAATTAAACAAGTTTAAAAATTTGATATAATATAAATATTGTCGTATTAATAATGGAAACTTAGTTTTTACAATTCTGTATTTTTATAAGACAATACTACTACACATATTACTCTTTAAGATAACAAATTCAAGATCATTAGTGTTGTGGTGCAAATTCAATGAATGTTTATGCCAGCCAGGCACCCTAATGGCTACCAATCTTGAAACTAGATCACGCCACAGCCATGTTCTCGGGAAAAAGACATCGTAATTGTTTGCTCCAATTTTTGCAATGACGCTGCAACTAAACACTGTGAGGTGTCCTTCTGGAGGATAATATTTATGTGTAAAGTCAATGGATAGCCAAATGTGCACTTCTGGAGAATAATTTATGTGTAAGTCAATGGGTAACCAAAACCACCTTCACAAGAGTTGTGTCTCTTTTCAAACACTAAGTCAATTCTGCATAGCACCCAAAATAGGCCAACAAGTAGATGTCGCCCCTAGGAGATCACTAAAAGTTTGAAATCCCTCCCAAACTACTAGGGACAACTACCAAACATATGATGGATAACCAAATGTACCACCTGCACAGGAGTTGTCTCTTTTCAAAAACTAGGTCAATTCTCCATAGCCAAAAGAGACCAACAAGTAGATGTCGCCCCTAGAAGATCACTAAAAGTTTGAAATCCCTCCCAATTAAACTACCAGGGACAACTACCAAACATATGAGAATGATTATGAGGTTGAGGAGGGGCTAAGGTGACATGATTACATCCCCAAATCGCATTCGCAATATTTGTTAGTACCTTTTCTATTTAGTAGAGGTCAATTATCAGTACTATAACTCTATTAGCTTTAAGTATCATATTGTATGTGCCAGTACCTGTTAGTTCATTGTCTTTCCTTATGATTCTGTTTTTGCCATTTTGTCGTAGTTTCAGATATTTGATGATACTTAATATCTTCCCTTATATCTATCTGCATTGATACTTCCTCTCAACAACCTTTGAAATATATTATACTTGACTACTAAACATACTGTCCCCTAAGTATTTGTTTAAGTGTCAGACTAGTGCTTTACTACTTCTCGCCATTAACAGAGCAGATGGCAGAGCATGATACGTAGGAAAAGATGTGATTCAAAATTATAAGAAAATGAACCTCGAAAACGAGTTCTCCTTGACCGGATACTTTCAATTTCTACTATTGGTTTATCCATTATACAATCAATACAATCAATATATAGGGACTTCTTGAACCTTGAGCGAGATGGAGGCACAACCACCGTGGATTGGGCCATGGTCCACAATGCAAGTCACATAAAAAAGAATGGTGCTTAAACATGGGGAGGCATGTGATTATGCCATCGGTGATGGCTGCTCAGGACTATGTGGTTTCTCATGTCTGATAGCTATGCAGGCAGGAAACGGAGGAGCACGCGTCAAATCTCGACACAGTTGAGGGTGTGGGATGAAGATATAGAGGCATGCCTGTGGAGAGCCAGTAGGCAGCATGGGGTTGAGGGAGGACGGGCTGGTCGAATCGAAGGGGGGAGGGATAAAACCGCACCTGTGGAGAGCTGGATTAAGGAACGACACGCTGGCCGAAACATGATATGGTTATTTATATGTTTTGAGACGAAGGGACCTTTGAAGCTAGGCTAGTGCTGGCTGAAATCCAAACGCCACAGTGACCCTGGAGGTAGGTACTTACTATATAAATAACGTTGCGCCAACTACTGTTATGCTTTTGGAGCCTGATTGGTTGGCGCTAAAATTTGGTAAGTTAAAGGTTAGGCAAAAAAATTGTTAAAAATTTGGCAAGACAAATATGAGAGATTGACAAATTTATAGGCAGCTAACCAAATATATACTCATCAAAATCATGGCTTACCAAATTTCTAATGTGGTAAATTTTAATAGCAAACCATTTAGACCCTTTCATGCGAAACTGCTTCACACAAAACTCATAAGCCAGGGGCGTCACAGCACAGCCCGTCCGTCCGTCCATCCGTCCAACGCACCGGATGCCGTCCAGTGATAGATGATCTGGACCCCCAGCGGCAACTCAGACAAACAGCCTGTTCCCAGTAGTAGAATCCAGTCAGGACTGAGGACAGGGCCCTCGGAAGTCGCAAGCACAAGGCCAGCCAGGTCGCCGCGGCGGCCAACTCCTCGTAACGTCGCCTCGGATGACGGACAGCCCCGATCCACCATCCCGTGTTGGACGGCGGATCTCGCCCCCAGCCGGCGCTCATTCTCCTTGTATTTTCGCCCTGCGGCACACTGCCCAACGTACGTTTTCCCTAGCCTTCCATTTCCTCAGTCCCAGTCCCACCTCTCGTCGGAACAACTCCCAACCCCGGCGGCGCAAAACCCTAGCTAGTGGAGGCGGCGCGCGCGGTTGGGTTCCGGCCGGTGATGGAGATCCAGGAAGGCAGCGCCGGTAGCAACGAGGAGGTGGTGGTGCAGCTCGACGGCGCGGTGGAGCTGCTGCTGGAGCACCTCATGGCGCCGGTGCTGCCGCGCGGCGAGCACTTCGACCAGGATGAGGACCTATCGCCTGAGACTCAGGAGACCGTGGCACGTCAGGTGAAGAAGCTTCCTGCGCATCGCTCCTTTTCGTGTGTTGTTGCGGTTGGGTGGATCCATCGGGGGTTGAGGAACGGATCGATTGAGCTGCTCGGCTTGCGCCTCCGATCCTCCCTGTGCGATCCGTTCCAGCGGCCGATTTGGGTCGCGCGCGCGGCGGCGTGCTACGTCGAGCTCGGGGCATTCGGATTTGCAGCTTCTACACGCTGATCTAATCCATGGATGCGTACGTTGTTTTGTGGTTGTGCACGCAGGTCCACGCCATGGTTCTCCTGTACAACTACTACCACCGGAAGCAGTTCCCGCAGCTGGAGTTCGCCGACCCCGAGAGCATCTACGTGGCCGCCGCGCTCAACTTCAGCAACGAGAATCTGCTCATGTACCTGAACCAGGAGTTCCAGAACCACCGCCTTGGCACCGGGCTCTCGGTTACTTACAAGGCGATCATGGACGCCTGCGACATCGCCGAGGCGCTCGACCCCAGCAAGGACTCCCCCGAGATGATCACGTGGCCGATCTCCAAGGTCGCTGTTCTGCTTCTCAATGGGAAGAAAGAGTGCCTGCTTGAGCATGGAGCCCAAACCCAGGGCGTCTGGTCCATCTTTGAGAAAGATATCTCGACGACTTCGCTCAGCAGTGACATGTCAGCACTTCCTTCTCAGCCCCACGTGCTTCAGCAGATTGCATATTCAGAGGTGGAGCTAAAAACAGGTTAGTGTTATATATACACTTCTATACGGTTTTCTTCTTGAGAACTTGCACTGCATTGTATGTATGTATGCACCCTTGTTTGCTTATTCCTTTTTCTTCTTACTAGAGCAATTAGATGCAGTCATGTAGTAATACGAGGTTCAAACAGAGGCTCGACAGATGCAATATACATGTGTTTGGTTTTCCTAGTCTAGGGTGTCGTCGCCCAGGCTTGCTCCATGCAAAAGCCACCCCTAGCCTGGGTCGCCCACATGTGGAAAAGAAATTTGTGCTTTGACGGCGCTGCACGCATGCGGGCGATGGTTTTTTCGCTCGGTGGCCTTTGCCGAGTGCAGAATGAGCTTTGTCAAGTGCCTTAGGCACTCGGCAAACAATTGATTTCTAGAAGTGCGTGGGAGAACGTTTCCTTAAAGACTGGCTGCATTTTCCGTTCATTTGTTTCTACATGTATAAAATCAAACAGCAACACTGTTGGCGCAAATTGTTCCCGCGCGATATATAATGTTATTATGCTATAATGGCACATAGGATTGCCTCATGTCGAAAGTGATAGGTTGTTCCCATGTGATGCATTTCTGTTATACTATAATGGAGAAATAGGGTTTTGCCTCGTATGGAAACGGTTGGGTTGTTCATGTAAGATGTATTTTCGTTATGCTATAATGGAAATAGGGTTGCCTCATGTGGAAAGAGACAGATTGTTCCCACACAACGTATCTATTCCCGTTATGCTATAATGGGAATAGGGTTGTCTTATGTGGAAACGGCCAGTTTATTCCCACACGATGTATTTCTGTTATGCTATAATGGAATATGGTTGCCTCGTGTAGAAAGGGCCAGGTTGTTCCTGCACGACGCATTTCTTTTATGCTATTAGGGTTGCCTCATGTGTAAAGGGCTAGGTTGTTCCCACGCGTTTTATTTCTGTTCCGATATAATGCAAATAGGGTTGCTTTATGTGGAAAATGTTGTTTCTGTGCGAGCAACCAAACATAACCCTATTGCATGTATCTTGCGTAGCTGCTGAAGGCATGATACTTATGGGCCATTATGGGCTGTTAATTAGTTATTCCTCCATTGTGGACTCCAAATTGGATAGGTTTGGGTGCTCGCGGGCAGAATCGGCACTCCACGAAGTAGCAATGCCATGCCTGAATCTTGTGCAGTCTCCAGGTTCACTGGGGATGGAATGGCCTCAACAACAGTATATAGTTAAGTGCCTTTAAAATGATATTTCATTGTAGCTTGAGCTCCTGGAGATACGCTCGAGGATAGAAATTCTCTCTTCTTGGAAGCACCTTTACAAGAGCCTGTACATATTTATGGCATAGAGCGAGCCAAGCTCAGCCGGGAAGCCAACCAGTCACGTCCTAGAGTAACTTAGATTATGTTCATGGTCTGATACCAATCAATGTTCTTTTTTAAATTACACATGTTCGTGTGCGCTCGACACATATATATATTTTTTTTTGAAAGATCCGATTACGTTGCTTTGTGATAATCAGCGAGATAATATAGAGCTATAAGGCCACATGTGCGAGGAGCACTTCGTCACATGGCTGATAGGCATCTGAGGATGTGAAAATTAAATTTAATTAGTCACTAAATGGTGGGCAACCATTAAAGGACTGAGGACCCTTCCCTGTCTCAGGCTCAGTACGTAGGAGCACTCATTCTTTATCCTTGTGAAAACAGCTTGCTCTGAAAATTTTATTGATTCTGAAAATTTTTTGCTTGTGCACCTATCTTTTGTATGTCTTAATATACAAAGCATGCCTCACACAATGTTTTTTAATAGGCATGAAGCGTACAAATTTGCGTTTTATCGAAGAACATCGGGTGTACTCACTCAGTAAGAAAGGGACAGCTACCATGTTGTTCGTTATGCACTATGATCAGACTATCGATACCAAGCTTATGGAAATGCCTTTAGATGTTCTGATCGAATTGCTTTTTCACTGTGGCTACTTTGTACCATTGAACGTTGCAGATTAATGTCAGCAATGGTTACTTTGACAAAGCTCTTTCCACCCTTTTCAAGATACACTGTGTTTCATGTGTATACGATATACTTGATGATTATCCCTCCTAAATGAGTTACTTTGCTCATTGTTAATACACAATTTTTCAATCATAGTAATTTATAAAAGTTGTCCCCATTGTATTTCCTCCTTTCCTCTGACAGGATGAGTGGTCCTATATTTGAAAGTGATTCCTTCCCAATGACGACATCTGTTGTTGAGTGCTATCATTTACTGCCATATACGAAGGTCTTGTTAAACATCCTGAACAGGTATACATAAAGATTTGTTTCAACTGATTATGCATGAAACAATTGATATCAAAATGTTCCTTCTTACAACTTTTTTAGGTTAATGACTATAGATTACTCTTGATATGTCATAGGGACTGGCCTTTGGGTAATTCACAGGGTGCGCCAAAGGAGCAGGTAATTAAAAATGTGAATTCTTCATCCCTCTCTGCAAAAGATGAAAGTTTGAAGGAACAAGAAGGAAGTAATACCAAGTCTAAAATGGAAAAAGATAACCACAGACATTTTGACTCCAAAGAAAAATAAGAAGGTAGTAAAACAAGTTGGTGATAGTGGCACCAACAACTGGAGCACCAGCAAAAACAGAAAATTAAGCAACACTAACTGCAAAAGAAAATCTGAGGCCTTAAAGACTAAAGTTGCTAGCTACGCAGAGCATGGTGATGGTCAGAGCCCCACAAAAGACTTACAAGCCGGTGAGACTATCAATCTCAGATAGTACTTGATTACTTCGATTTTACTGATCCATTGTTGTTTCTCCTCTTCATTATGATAAAGCCACTTAATTTCAGGTGCCCAAATGGACAAGAGCAGAACAGATGTGCGCCAAGATATCATTCCGGTAAAGAACTCTGACAAAAGATGCATTGATGTTTCTATTTCAATAATAATTAAAATATTCATGTTTATGTGTTAAAATTCAACTTAAAGAATTAATTATGTTTCAGACACCAGATGTTAATCCTGTAATTAATGACTGTGCCACGGAACGCCAACTGGAGGAAGCCACTGAAAAGTCTGGTAAGGACAACAATCCTATCCAAGAAAAAAGAAATTAATTTTCCCCATTATTGATTACTTTCGTATTGATGCTCCCAAATCTTAATCTGAATACTTCAAATTTGCATTTCGAGTGCCATCATAGGTAACATGAATGTTCTGAAGTATGCAACACTGCAATTACTTTGGAAGATGCGAGATGATACAGTATGTTATAGTGATGTTTGTTGATCGTAATTCTTCTTTTCCTTGATAATCTAATGCGTACTCATCTTATTAGATCTACGTTTCAAGTCCGTGAGCATGTTGTGCTTGGAGATCAAATTGCTGAGTATGACGCGGATATTCAAACAATCTTGACAGGTATTTTACCTTTTCATGACTAAATCTAGATAAAATAGACAATAACAGCGTGAAATCAAATGTTCTTTTTGTGGCAAACAACTTGCCTTTCCATTCCACAACGTTACTAAACATAGCACGAGGGACTTGTACTCCTAGGATATTCGATTTGTATATGTGAACCTTAGTCCCAAATGATGGAGTTGGGCTTGGGCGTCACCATCCCATCCAAACAAGGCTGCAGAATACAAGTGCATAAACATTATTTTGCCTCCCATGGACAACTAGCAAGATAACTTTAATTCCTGTAGAATAAGTAGACCTATGTATATCAACATATCTTTTCAACTCTCTGATTGTTGTTAATCGACCTCAACCTTTTTCCTTCAAGTTGTATCAAACCAGTGCGTATCATTTTCAAACCATCTGCAGAAACGGAGGTGACACCTAAATTAGCATCAATCCTAAAGAAATATGACAATAGTTTGAAGATGATGGAAGCTGTAAATCCAATTAGCTCTGGAGAAGGATGCCAAACCATGAACATAAAGATGAAGAAATTGAAAGAAGCCATACTTCTACGCGATAGATGCCAGGCAAGAGACATCATCTAATGTAAATTATTATCATGACTGCGGCCTCTACAATCGTATCTCTGTCTAACAGTAGTAATTGCAGGAATTGGATGACATATGCCGTGAGAGCAACTGGATTCTTCCAAGATACCGAGTACTTCCTTCAGTTACTGGTGGTATGTGGTTGATCTTCACTGATTTTTCAAGTTCATGCATGTCGTAGGCTCGTAGCATGAAGTCCTGGACCAAATAGGTATTACAATAATGCAGTCAGATTTAGGCTTCATAGTCTACTCTCATCTTACAATAATGAACGTCTTGTTTGGCTGCACACAAATTAAATTCCACTTCAATCCCTCATAAAACATGTGGATTGGGCTTCATCTGTGTGCAACCAAACAAGATCTAAAACTAACACATATAACAGGCGACCGTTATCATATATAAAAAGCTACCTTTAAATTCGGACTCTGATAGGTGCTTACACAAGTTGTTCTTACACCTTACTCTATGCATGATCTTAGAACGTATACATCCTAATCACAATTTGAATTAGTGAAATATCCGCTGGTAAATATAATCGGAATATCTTTTTGCTCCAGCTCTGGCATGTGGCAATCTTTCTCGTAGCTATTAATTCCTACATGTTCGATCCTTTACAGTTTGTAGTACTCCTATATTGGCAGATATGTACCAGGCCAGTGTCCAGCTTACGGGCCGAGATTTCAACTTGAGTGCAGATGGTGATATGAATGTCAACCCTCATGAGGCACGAAACTCTGCGGCATCCAACATGCTGTCTCAGCTTCAGCAGAAGGCAATGGAAGAAGACTAGGAGAGCAGCATGTACCCACAGAACACCACAGTAAATGAACATGCTGGGAGAAACACCGCGATGTTGTTTGGCTCCCGTGATCTCCAGAGATAACTGGTGTTTAGCACCGTGTTTAAATTTCTGGATACCATTCCGATGTTGCTTTTGCGAGTTCTCTAGCTAGCTGCAGTGTGTGCCGGATTGGTTGTGGAAACAAAACTATATTTATCTTGGAGTATCTATCTATTGAACCTACTAATTCTGGTTAGACGGTGTTTGCTGCACAAGTGCACGCTCTTAAGGAAACTAGGCAGTAGACAATCAAAACATTATTAACAGCCATGAAAGTTGGGGTAAGGAACAATGTGGAATGTAGGACGCCACTTTTGAATACTCTGGCACAAGAACGGCAGAAGGGGTACAGCTAATGTAGAAGAGGCCGGGTACGTACACCTATTTTGCATTGCTCCTTAGTTATATTTGCATATAGTATCTATGCAGCATTTACACACAAAAAAAAAAACACGGTACAGAATCTAAAGCATGAGGAGTACATGTTTGGCTTTTGGCTCCTGGTGGTACGTTTGATTTGGATCATGGGAAGGTTTGGTTCCTCCTAAGGGCAAATAAGGATTAAGTCCATTTTTAGCCCCTCAAATATCATCCTGGTCTATTTTTTACCCCCAACTCCGAAACCGTCTGGTGCTGGCACCCGAAGTTATGAAACCATGCAAGTGAAGCACCTGAGCTCGTTTGGGATGGTTTTGTGCTGACGTGGTGGTGGTTTTGACTGGCACGATGGCATTGAGGCCACCTGGTGGCAGTGGCGTCAAGCACCACGCCCCAAGTTGTGGCCACGAACGCGACCTAGTAATGTCTAAGCCCAGTTGTAGCCGTCGTCAGCACGTGACGCCGCCGTGACACCGTGACGCCGCCAACGTTCGCCCAGTCCACGCCGCCGACGTTCGCGGAGGTCGAACAGCGGGCAGCACGAATGAGAGCAGCGCGCACACCGTGCTCCCAACGAAGGCCGCGAACGATCCGAACGCCGGCACGAAGCACGCGATCGCCGGCAGTGCCACCAGCACCGCGACGCGGCTCGCATGCAGGGCCGCCCGCTCCACGGCACCGCCATCGTGGCAGCACTTCCGCAGCCACCCGCCCGGCGCCAATAGCCGCGCCTCCACGATCTTGTGGATTGGGTGCATCATCATCGAGAATGTCAGCGCCAGCACGATGCAATGTGCCACCTTGACGGTGGTGGTGGACCAGGTGCTCGGGAGGTTGAGCGTGATGATGCCCTTGGTGGCGTCACCGTACGCGAGGTAGTCGTAGGCGAAGCATACATACACGACCGTGACGCCGGCGATGGCCTGGAGGAGCATAGAGCGGAACCTGCTCCAGCCGGCCATGGACGCCTCGAGCACCAGCGTCATGCAGAACCCCTCGAAGCAGAAGACGGCAACTCCGGTGGTGAATGCGACGCCTCAGAGCCCCTTCACGGCTGCCCGGCCCTGGAACGGCTGCTTGCCGCGCGCGGCCAGGAGCTGGAGGTCCTGCTTCACCACGGTGGCCACGGCCAGCACGGCGCAGGCGTCGGCGAGGATGCTGAACTGCCTGAGCGACGACAGCGAGCGGACCAGTGAAAGCGCCGCCTGAACAGCAGCAGCAGCACGAGCACCACAGTGTCCGGTGTCAGCGGGCTGCACCCGTCCTCGGCGGTGAACACGGACGACACGTTCTGGCCGATGAACATGAGGTAAGCCACGGTCCCCCGTTTGGGACAGGATAATGGTGGCCTCGGTGAAGTGCCTGGCGATCCGGCCGAAGCACCTCTCGCCCAAGTCGCCGTAGGAGTAGTTGATGCAGCGGTGCTACTGCCCCTGCCCACCGTCCTCCTCCTCCTCCTCCGCCGTCTCTTGCTCTCGCAGCTTGTCTCTGCATTCCGGCTTCATTTTGGTAGAGGACGAAGCTCTGAATCAATTAATAAAGCAACTAAATCTAGAAAATTGTCTATATTGACCAGCAAGAGCATGCAGTAGAAGGTGGCGGCCCCGGCGCCAGCGACGCTGAGTGCGTCGGCGAGCCAGCCGGCGGTGCGGAAGGCGTAGAGCAGGCCGAGCACGCCGGTGCCAATGATGGAGACGACAAAGTTCCCGACGCTCTGCGCCGGAGGTCTCCTACGCGATGAGCTCCATGAACGCCATCCACTCTCTTCTTCCCCGGGCGGCGCCGTGCCCTGCAGTCGGTCGTCGCCTCCCACGGCCCTACTCCGTCGCTGACCCGCGTCCCCTCATCTTCTCCTGTGCATGCTGCTCCAGCGGAGCAAGCCGCCGCCGGCCGTCCCTCAGGGCCGAGCCCCACATCGGGCTACCCAGCTTGGGGACTACCACGGGCCTCGTAACCTGGAGCCTCTGTGCCGCAGCCGGCAGGCCGCTCGGCCTGGCCGAGACCCTCCTGCCCTGCGATTCGCAACAGCAGCAGTCAGCCATGGAGAACACGTTCTGCACAGCAAGAAAGAAGAGGGATGAAGGTAGATGATGATGGTAATAACAGAATTCCATTCTACGTACACCAGGTGGCCGAGGTGGCGGTCAATGCCACAGTGGCAGTCAAAACCACCACCACGTCAGCACAAAACTATCCCAAACAGGCTCAGGTGCTTCACTTGCATGGTTTCGTAACTTCGGGTGCCAACACCAGACGGTTTCGAAGTTGGAGGAAAAAATTAGACCAGAATGATAGTTGAGGAGCCAAAAGTGGAATTAATCCGGCAGATAATAACAAGCCAGCTCGGCTCCTTACTATAGCTAGTGAGCATAATTAGCTGCCTTGGCTTGGCTCCTTAAGTAAAAAACCACAGCTCAAACTCAGCTCGGCCCATTTAGCTCACGAGCTAGCTTGTTTGGCTTGCAAGTTGGCTCATTAACTGTAGCAACCAATGCATAATAAATCAACAGATACTAATTATTTTATGCATACATCAGCACGGTAAATAAAGAAGTGCAATGCACAGCATACATCAATTTTAGACTCCAATCTCATATGTATAACACAAAATTAAGATTAATTATTACTAGTTTAGGTTGTCAAACTACAAAGTATTCGCTTGTTAAGCTCACGAGCTAGTTCATTAATTTAACAAGCTAAAATACTAGCCCAACTCATTAAGAAAAGTAAATGAGGCGAGCCGAGTTGGCACCGAGCCGAGCGAACTAGCGAGTCATGTGTTTTTTGCAAAGTTTTAAATAGCGGTATCTTTTTTCGAGAAGCTATAAAGCTATAGCGGAGCTATGACAGATAGTGTTTTATAAGAAAACCATAAAAAATACAAGTATTTGAGTAAAAAAATAAGACAATCATAAAATCTGATGAGCACACATATGTTTTCATGGTTCTAGGGATGTTGAAAATATTACTTCATGTGATATTGGAGCATGATTCATAAAACTCAAGAGTTTAATTTGCCAAAATATAAACTTTAAAACAAATTATAAGTAAATAATAACTAGATTGTCAATATTATAGATGAAATTGAAATAACGGCGCTACAGCTAAGTAATTTAGCGGTGCTATAGCGCAATATAGCGGCCATAATTGGTATAGCGGCAAAAATGACAATAGCTTAGCGGCTGATTTGTTATAGCACCGCTATTTAAAACTATGGTTTTTTGTCTAGTCTTAGTTCCGCCATTACATACCTGGCTATGATTTGATCATTTCCCACTTCATCTAGAGTGATGTTCCATGGGAACAAAGTTCCCCGATGATGCACTAAGACCATGTTCCATGTTAGAGGCTGATAAGCTCAGACAAATCATTCTATTTGTCATCTTCAACCTCTAGTTACTCAGAGATGCTCTTCAAATCACGTTGGAGCTCCATGAAAACAAAAAAATTAACTGTTTTGGACATCCAAAGAACTGATTTCAAATGAGGTGGCGAGCAAAATATATTCAATGACGGCTGATGACCCTTTGAAGTTTTATGGACAGAAGAAGGCAGGATGCACAACCTTGTGGACAGAAGAAGGCAGGTTGCACAACCAAAGACCAAGGAAAAGAAAGATGCAAAAGTATGATCCTGCAAAATTGACCTTCCTTACTAAGGATGTGTGATAACTAGTCGTTGGGCAAAAGTTATCCAGGCTGGCCATATGGTACGATAGAAAACAGTGGTCCAATGCCCTTCAACGGTTGAAATCCAGTAGCTATTTCAAACTAGCCATTACTCACGTTAAGACCAATCAAGCCCTAATGTGGGTTTTGGTGATAATGACTATCGAATTAGTGGATTAATGAGATTTATCGAGATGACAAGCAGGAAATTATAAAAGGAGGATAATGTACAGGTTGGAGAACCCCTCAATTCGAAATGGTGGCTACCTCAACTCCATGGTGTTTAAATTCATTTTATATTTTGAATTTGAGTTTAAGAAAGCCGTACTATCAAGGTGGATTCTAGGGCAGTTAACCAAATGCTGAATCAGATGCTCAAAACTTCTCCAGAACATCATCACACCTAGCCAAGATAGCCATAGAAACAGTTTTTCAAGTACCCTGTTTTGGTCAAGGCGGCAGTGCCGCCCATAGTTGTACCGTTGGACCAGGGGGTATTTATACCTCCTTCTGTCTTTCCCAAACGGTAACTTTTCCGTCCCCAATGTTCATTTCAGCGGAAACTGAACCAGAGCTCACTTCTCTCTCCTCCATTGTTGCTTCTTCAAGCTCCCAAGCAAATTCTTGATTTCCACCATTAAATCTTGAGAAAAGGCAGCAAACTTCGATTTGAGAGCAGATCCACTGATTTCCAAAGTTAAAAGAGCATTTGGTTCATGTTTGGCCGGTGGCTCTAGGCTTGTTACCCTTGGAGCTTGCTCCTAGCCAGCTAGGCGTCTCCCTTGAGCTTGCTAACCTGTGTGGCAGGCTTATGAGGTCTGTAATCAAATCTTGCAGCCAGTAAACTCACCCCTCATCTCAAGAGGTAACACTCTTGACTTGAAAACGAGGGTAAGGCAAGCCTTGGTGGTGAGCTGAACCACGGGATAAATCCTACGTCACTGTCTGCTTTGCTGAGTTGTTGATTGAAGTAGTTACTTGCCAGGGTTTGGCTCAATCTTTGCATTTACTAAGTTTCTGTGGTATCCAGTCTTCGTGTTGGATCTATCTGCGATATTGCAGGATTGAGTAGGCCTCGGTTTCTAGTTTTCATATCTGAAATCAGTTTCCAGTTTTAGTCATTTTGGAGAGGCCGACAGTGCCGCCCTAGTAGGCCGGTAGTGCCGCCCTATCCCCTATTTGCTGATAAAATTTGGAGCTGAATTTTGCAGGCCTATTCACCCCCCTCTAGTCCTTTCTGACGTCCATAAGATCCTACAACTCTAATAGGCATTTGGTGCGGTGGACATGTCAAGTCTTTGCTACTAACTGAAGGCCTTAGAATCTCCATGTTAACCCTTACGAGATGCACTAGGAGAAAAAAGGCAAATTCACGATATTCAGAAACATAAACATATGCAATTATAATAAATACATAAAGTAGCCCCAAAAATTTCATCATGCCGTCATAATAAATACATAAAGTAGCCCCAAAAATTTCATCTAAATTACCTATCGCAGTCATTGTTAAATGGGGAACGTATCAAGTGCACACCGATCTCTTCATGCAAACCGTGCAAACCAACTGCGGGGGAAGAGGTGGGAGGGATTTGCAAAAGTGCAATTTTGCACTTAACCACCCGCTCCTAATCATACTTTCTCGAATCCCCCCTCCCACCTCTCCCTCGTAGTTAGTTTGCACGGTTTGCACGGAGAGGTTGGTTTGCACTTGAGACATTCCCTATTAAATGTAGTTTAAAAATAACACTAAATTTACCTCAATGTCCACTCTGCCATTATAAGAGATAATTTAAAATAACTTCCTAAATTTGAATAAAAAATACTGACCTCCACCATAGTAAATGATAATACAAAGATATTATTAAGGGAAAAACTTTAATCTGCTACATATATATCAAGTACATGCATATATTAAAGTAAATGTCTATTTCCATAGTTTATCAATAGTGGAAAAATATTCCCTTAACAAATTGTAAATCACACACTGATTACTTGAAGTTATTTTAGTTCTCTGTGACAATAAAATTTATAAGTGGTTACTTTCAACACACTACAAGAAATCTATTGATCCATGACGCTCAATCACGACGGTTTCAAGAGCGTCGGGGAAAAGATCGATCTGTGACGGTTTTTTCGTCGCAGATTGATATTTCCCAAATCACAGATCAATCATATCCTTGACGTTCTCTAAAAACGTCATGGATTGAGCATCATAGATTAACAGATTTCTTGTAGTGACAAGTTTAAATATTTTGACATAAATATTGTTGTATTAATAATGGAAACTTAGTTTTTATAATTCTATATTTTTATAAGACAATACTACCAAACATATTACTCTTTAAGTTAACAAATTCAAGATCATTAGTGTTGTGGTGCAAACTCAATGAATGTTTATGCCAGCCAGGCACCCTAATGGCTGCCAATCTTGAATCTAGATCACGCCACAACCATGTTCCTGGGAAAAAGACATTGTAATCGTTTGCTCCAATTTTTGCAATGACGCTGCAACTGAACACTGTGAGGTGTGCTTGTGGAGGATAATTTATGTGTAAAGTCAATGGGTAACCAAATGTGCGCTTCTTGAGAATAATTTATGTGTAAATCAATGGATAACCAAATGTTCCACCTGCACAGGAGTTGTGTCTCTTTTCAAACACTAAGTCAATTCTGCATAGCAGCCAAAAGAGGCCAACAAGTAGATGTCGCCCCAAAGAGATCACTAAAAGTTTGAAATCCCTCCCAAGCTACTAGGGACAACTACCAAACATATGGTGGATAACCAAATGTACCACCTGCACACGAGTTGTGTCTCTTTTCAAAAACTAAGTCAATTCTGCATAGTCCAAAGAGACCAACAAGTAAATCCCTCCCAAACTACTAGGGACAACTACCAAACGTATAAGAAAGATTATGAGGTCAAGGAGGGGCTAAACCGACATGATTACAACCCCAAATCGCATTCGCAATATTTATTAGTATTTTTCTCTTTAGTAGAGGTCAATTATTAGTACTATAACTCTATTAGCTTTAAGTATCATATTGTTTGTGTCAGTATTTGTTTGTTCATTGTCTTTCCTTGTGATTCTGTTTTTGCCATTTTGTCGTAGTTTCAAATATTTGATGATACTTAATATCTTCCCTTATATCTATCTGCATTGGTACTTCCTCACAACAACAACCTTTTGAAATATATATTATACTTGACTACTAAACGTACTGTCCCCTAAGTATTTGTCAGTATTAAGTTCAGACTAGTGCTTTACTACTTCTCGCCATGAACAAAGCAGATGGCGCACAACAACAATGGATATGATACACCAGAGCATGATACGTAGGAAAAGATGTAATCCAAAATTATAAGTACATGAACCTCGAAAACGAGTTCTCCTTGACCGGATGCTTTCAATTTCAACTATTGATTTATCCAATATACAATCAATATATAGGGACTTCTTGGCCCTCAAGGTGGAGGCACAGTCGTCGTGGATTGGGCCATGGTCCACAATGCAAGACACAGAAAAAGAATGGTTCTGAAACATAGGAAAACTTGTGATTATGCCATCAACGGTGGCTACTCAGTACTACGCGGTTTCTCATGTCTGATAGCTATGCACGCAGGAAACAGAGGAGCACACGTCAAATCTCGACGCAGTTGAGGGCGCGTGGGATGATAATATATAGAGGCACACCCATGGAGAGCCAGTAGGTAGCATGGGGTTGAGGGAGGATGGTGGTCGAATCGAAGGTTGGGATAAAGCCACACCCGTGGAGAGATGGGTTAAGGAACAATAGGCTGGTCGAAATATGATATGATTATTTATATGTTTTGAGATGAAGGGACCTTTGAAGCTAGGCTGCTGCTGGCTGAAATCCAAACACCACAGTGACCCTCAAGGTAGGTACTTAGTACTGTATAAATAAACATTGCGCCAACTACTATACTGTTTGGCTTTTCGAGCCTGATTAGAAATGATCTTTCCCTCGCATTCGGCTATAACAGAAACCCTCGAATCTAGAGCTATTTCGCATTCCAATCCAATTCCAACAATTCACTTCTCGGATCAAGAAAGTGAAACTGCTTGGCGCTGCATATTAGAACTCATTAAAGCCTGATTCGCATCATTATGCTCAATAAAAGGAATGAGTGAACCTCCAATAGAAAATATTAGAAAGGCAGGAAAGTGTTTATGAATATAAGAAGCATCTTCCCAAGTTGCATCCTATGGTGCTGCATTGCACTACTGGAAAGTCGAAATACCCCGACGGTGTCGATTTTTTTTGTCGGTTATTGAAGAAACCGTCAGGGTAAATTTCATTTTATTGACGGTTTTCAGAAAACACTCAGGGAAAATTCATAACCGCCAGGGAATTTCGAATTAATCTGTAGGTGCAAGAAACCGACAGGATAAATAATTACCCCTGTCGGTTTTGATATTTACCCCGACGGTGATTTAAATTACACACAGGGAAATTATCGAGAGATGTGAAAATATTACATTTGGGAACAAGCCCGCCAGAAGTTTCGGCCATCCCTCCAAAAGATTGAGAGGCGGGCTTTCGTCCCCGCCAAAATTTCCACTCCCGCTATACGAGACAAGGCAGGAAAAAAAAAAAAAAAAAAGGAAAAAAAGGAAAATCTTATCCATTCACCGCGGCTGCCCCCAGCGTTGCAGCCCGCACATCTTTCTCGGGTCGGACTCCTTCCCCACGCGCCGCCGCTCCCCCCCCACGCCGCCGCTCCTCCGCGCCCTCCCCACGCCGCCGCTCCTCCGCGCCCTCCCCACGCCGCGGGTGCCTTCCCAGAGCAGCTCCTCCGCGCACTGGACATGACGCCCGCGTCGCCTTCCCACGCCGCCCCGCCCCATCCGCCCCAAAGTCGCCCCTCTGTGACTCAACGCCGCCGCGGCTCTCCCCTGCGGTTCCTCCACGCCCGACGGATTGGACACTGCAGCTGCCCAGATACCATTGGAGTCCTCCTCAGTTTCCGGCGAGGAACACACTTCTGCTGCTCCTACTGCACGCCTACGAGCAGCAGAGGTCCGGCGGCGGAAGCAGCGACACCAGATCGGAGAAGGCCGTGGCTGAAGATCCACGCTGGTGGTGAAGGGTCCGTGAGGAGCTTCCTGCTTCCAGAATCAAGGTTAGCCTTTTTTTTTTCTCTTGTGATGCTGTTCGCGTACATTATACTTGTGTCATTTGGCTATGATTCAGTTTAGAGGTACATTGCGTCATGTGTGCATTACATAACATAACTGCACTTGCATGTTGCAACTATCGGCATGACAGGTTGTGGTGTGCTACTATAAATTTAAAGGATCTGATAGATATCGTTACTAGCATTCTTTTTCTTTTGCGAATGGTACTAGCATTACTGAAGAAAATAAAAATGTTAGATCTCCTGTCCTACTGCTATTGCCCACTAGTTGAGCTGCACTTATTGCCATGATGAAAGGATAGCAATGCAACAAATTTCTTATCAGAAAAGCCGCTCTCTCTCACCGCCACTGTAGGATAAGCTTACATGAAATATCAAGAGTGCCGGCCGAACTGCGGGAGGCACTTGAACACAAGTTCGTGCCGCAGATGCTGTGCACCAGGCCGTATGTGATGGAGAAGTACCACGATTACAAATGGTTGAAAACTGCCTTTGGCCGTGGAATGTGCCATGAGTTCCAAATCTCATTGTGAGGGAACCCGGAACAGCTCGGACATGTTTTGCCTCGGGATAAGTTTGTGGCCTAAGGCATTATTGCCAAATTGCCTCCGGCCTTGGAGGAACTTTGCTACAGCTCTAAAACATAAAAGACAAGAGATTCATTGAGGATCTCGTTGGTCGGTCTTGATGTTGAAGAGAAGGCTCGGGGCAAAGGATGCTTCCACCAAAGGCAATCTCGAACAGCCCAAAGGTTAATGTGATGATGCAAAGACGCCGGCAAGAACAAGCGTAAGGTCGTTTCGTACACTCCGCTTCAAGAAGAAGAAGAACATAGATGAAGCTGTGTGCTTTGTTTGCGGCGGGAGACTGGACACTTC
This sequence comes from Chrysopogon serrulatus, assembly GCA_015844335.1. NCBI lineage: Eukaryota > Viridiplantae > Streptophyta > Magnoliopsida > Poales > Poaceae > Chrysopogon > Chrysopogon serrulatus. The sequence continues at coordinate 136,386 of JADLZL010002882.1, forward strand.
ACCAAGAAGTGCAAGAACCGCAAGGGCATCAAGAAGAATCGCCAGGTAAATCGCTAACGTGATTGTTGGCGATCCTAGCGGATTCGGTATGGTAATTTCTTACCTAGTGTATTTTCTCAGATGTCAATCTAATGATTGGTGGATAGATACAAAGCTAATATTCATGTTTGTAATCGATATCTTATGCAAAGCTTTTCCTATTTCGTGTCGCATTTGTGTTCAACTGGGTTGCGATCAAGCTGTGATGCTGTTTAAGTTAGTTCCAGTCGATCCGTTCACTTGAAAGATCGTCGTACTAAGAACGGCAAAGATGCGCCTCAATAAAGAAGAACTCGTTAGTGGATCCCTCTTGTGTCGAGATGGATTCAAGCTGGTATTTGAGTCGAATAAAGTAGTCATTTCTAAGGTATGGCTAATTCATTGGCAAGCATTATGACAGCCGAGGCTTGTTCCGCTTTTCACTCTCCGATTGTGAATAAAGCTAGAACCATGTGTGTGGATTCAACAATTCGTGGTCAGAGCATGGCATTCACGTTTGTGTCACATTAATTTTGGTTGTATGTCGCGTCTATCCGTTATGAATTTAATTCCTAATTTTTCTATAGTCAGTTGCTCTAAATGTCAAGCATGTGTGCGCTAAAGCAACCCTCGTGAAGCCACACAAGGCTATAGGACGGAGGTGCACGACAAGATTAGAGCTCATTCATTCCGACCTTTGTGAAATGAATGGTGTGTTGACAAAAGGAGGAAAAAAGATCCTTTTATGACCTTTAATTGATGATGCAAATCGTCACTCATGGTGTGTTCCTTCTAAAATCTAAAGATGAGGCGCTTTGAATGTTTTAAGACTTATAAGGCCGAGGTAGAAAACCAATTACAAAAAGAAAGAAAATCAAGCGTGTTATTTCCTCGATCGTGGTGGGAGAGTATTTTTCCAACAGAGTTTGACCTTTCTTGTGCGGAGAATGGAATAATTCATGAACGGACACCTCTCCACACATTCGCCCCAATCTAATGGGGTTGCCGAAAGAAAGAACTCTGACGTTAATGGACTTGGTGAATGCCATGTTAGGAACATCCGTATAGCTAAAGCATGGTGGGGGAGGCTATTTTAATGTAAAGATGTCATGTTCTAAATAGAGTTCCAACTAAGTTAAAATAGTGATATTACTCCGTGATGAAGGATGGAAAGGTCGAAGATATGCATTTTGGGCTGTTTGGCCATGGTTAGTGTACCACTAATGAAACGCAAGCCTCGGACCGAAAAATGCTTGATTGTATCTTCTTGGGATACGGCATCATAGCACGTAAGCGTATAAGTTTTAGTGATTAAATCAAGCGCCGATGTTATAGTTGGTTCACTTTTGAGTCACGGGATGTTACTTTCTTTGAGAATATTTCTCCATGAATGTTGCTTGTTCTTTTACCGAGTCTGGGTTTTAGTGAAGTTATTCTCGAACCTACACCTCTCTTGAACCAATCATAGATCCACTTGGTAAATGAGGAGGATGACGTTGGTTGTAGTCTCGAGAAGGAGTAAGAGACTGTGCCGATTGCAAAATCCTTTGGTGATGACTTCACCGTGTATCTCATGTGATGATACTCCCACAACCATTGCAGAGGCATATGCATCACCAGATGCGGATTATCGAAGGATGCATCTCAGAGAGATGGACCTTAATCACCGCAAATGGAACATGAGAAGCAGTAGACAAACTGCTGGGTTGCGTGCCGATTGGCTGTAAATGGTATTTAAGAAGAAGCTTAGGCCCCGACTTCGGTATTATTGAAAAGTACAAGGCAAGGCTTTGTTGCTAAAGGTTTTACATATCGTAAGGAAGACGAGGATTTCTTTTGACACCTACTCACCTATTAAGCGATACACTTTGGCAACCGAAAAGTTATTATCCTTGGTTGCTTCCCATGGTCTTGTCCACTGATACTCTGAAGACGCTTTCCTTAATGGAGAGCAGGGAGGAAGAAATTTACATGAACTTCAAATTCTCGATGGATTTATAGCACAAGGACAAGAGGGCAAAAAGTGTGTTACTTCAAATCCTTGTATGGCCTAAAGTGCACTCCAGCCAAAGGGTACGAGAAGTTTGAACAGACTTTGACTTCTCGGCTGGGTTTGCAGTGAATGAAGCTCACATTTGTGTGTACTTCACTGCTATGGTGGGGGCAAAGGAGTAATCCCGTGGTTTGTATGTGGACGACATACCAATTTTTGGGACAAGTATCGATGAGATTAATGACGCGAAAAGTCATTCTTATCCCAAAATTTGACATGAAAGATTTTGGGGAGTAGCCAAGGTGATTCTCAATATTAAAGCTAACAAGGGTGAGAATGGATTACCTTTGCAATCTCATTATGTGGAAAAGGTTTTGAGCCGCTTTTGGCTATATGGATTGCAAACCTTCTCTCCAACATTCCTAAGTGATCCTAGCCTAATACTGAAAGAATAAGAGGTTAGAAAGGATCATCCGAGATAATTTTATTATTGGCTCATTGATGATCTAGCTAGCGCAACCTCGCCTGATATCTCATTTGTCCGTAGCAAGTTGAGATTTCTTCTGTAATCCGTAGAACCAATCATTGGCGTGGTATTGATCGCGGTAATGCGCCATCTTTAAAAGGCAATGAGTTATGGAATCTTACTATTCAAAGTACCTGTGAATACTTGAAGGATATAGTGATTCAAAACTGATTTCGTGGAGCCGACGCGAGTTGAAGGCCACTTTGCGGATACATATTCACTTTTGGGTGATGGTCGCTCGGCTCTGGAGATCTTATGCTGCACAATACTTACAAAATCTATAATGGAGGGGGCAGGTAGCCATGGCTTCTTCCGATACGCCTCTAGTGAGGCCGAATGGTTAAGAGAAATGTTGATGGACTTACCTATGGTGGAAATCACCTCGCCTATTCTCATAAACTGCGGATAATCAAACAAAGGATCACAAAGGTGAAGTAAATAGGCTCGATAATGGAAAGAAGTCCAAAGAACATATAAAGCGTAGGATCAAGTCCGGCCGAAATTGAGGAGTTTCCGAGTAATACTGTGGAATATATCCGTATGTGCCTAAGAACCCGGGTGTGATCCTTCACCAAGGGACTATCACGCACAATGATTGACAATGATCAAGGAGATGGGATTGAGACTCATGTGAGTTAACCCTCGCGTAGTAACTCCAACCTATGTGATCGGAGATCCCGTGAATTAGACCTCGGGAAGAACAAGTTGTTGGTTAATCTGGGAGAGTTTTACCTTTCCTTTTAAACTCACTCCGGATTGGAGATGCAACCTCCATTGTGAAGCCGTTGATTTTGTTTTCAATGTGTTCGAGGCTTCATAGCTTTCTAGATACCGCCCTGGCATGAGTATCCCCGTAAGAACACATCTATGAGCCCAACCGTTAGTCGCAGCTATAAGAATTGGGTATTCTTTAATAAGCTCATGTGAAGTGAGTTAGGAGTATGATTTATACGCTTCCACTGTGGGTTGGCGATGGCCTCTTAGTATCGGCCAAGACTTCAAGTGAAGTTTATTTCCGCACTAAATCGCCAATTCAAGGCCTAGTCCATTGGCAAAAATGATGGGCCTATCTTTTGATGTTCTAGGTGGATGTTCAACCTTAACCGGTCCCCACCGAATAGGCTGGTATATTAACAAGATTTCATGGTTGTGGAGTATGACTCGTGTGTCTTGGGATGTGTGGGGGGATTGTTAGATGTTTTGGGCCATGGGCCAAACAATTCCATATAAATCCCAAAGGCCCACCTCACACATGCATGTATATATGGAAAGGTGGGGGACTTTAGTCCCACCTTGCTACTTTTTAAGAGAAGTGAGGGGCCAACTTTAAATAGTTGAGCTTATCTCATTCTTTTGTTGAAGCTATGGATGAGGAGAGGGAAAAGGAAGAACCACACGCAGGCCAAGGCCGCCGCCTCGGCTCGACACTGCCGGGCGGGCGGGCGGGCTAATGGGCGCCAAGACGCATCTATTACGCGCGTGAATGGTCCGGCGATGTCGGCTCCGCCTCTTGCGGGTGAGCGTCCCTTGCTCTGTCACTTGATATGCATGCATGTGGAGAAAATTTGCGCTTGGCCTATTTGGTAAGCAATTATTCTCACGTTATGATAAGTGTACAAACTGTAGGACCATTACTGTGAACGCCGCGGGATTAAGCGCCGGCTAATCGCTTCCTTTAGCCGCGACGCTGTAGCAACAAGGGACGCAGACGCCGCCATCCATACAGTAGAATTCATCTCTTCCCTGCCTCCATTAAAGCTGCGCATTGCCCTCCCCATTCCGCCGGGCCGACGTGCCATCGGGTGCGAGCAGCGTGCCCGGGCCGAGGTGTCCCCGCCCCTCGCACGTGTAGGGACGTGACAAGTTTTGGGAAGCGCCTGGCCGCGATCGCCGCCGGACGCTCTTCCTTTCCTCTATGCCGCCGCCGCCGATCCCGATCTCCGCCGTGACGATCCGCTACGCCTTTGTTCGCCAATATCATCCCTACCGTGAATGATGTCTTGTCTTTTCTTTGTTGTTCGTCTCGCTTTCTCTTTCTCTGCCGTCTCGATCGTGACTAGATAGAGCGCTGTGCCTCTTTGCATCTTAGTAATCGGGTGTTAAATCATATTCATGTTGCTGGTCTTTTCCTTATTGTCGGAATTA